>CATIWM010309835.1:0-17114 GCA_949671775.1 Mallotus repandus
TTTATACTAATTTTTCCAAAAATTCATTTTTCACATAAACCTTCAAAAATTCATAATAAAAATTCTACACATAATTTCAATAAACTTCCTTCACGAAGTTTAATCTACATAATATATAGAATTTATTAAAAATATAAAAAAAATTTCGACCTATGACAGTCTGGAAAGTAACCCCGAACCCAAAAAAATTCAGAATTTTCAGAAAAATAAATAAAAATCATCTTTAGTAAGCTCTCAACCTCTAGATCAAATAATCTCAAAGAAACTATAGCTGAATAATTCAAATTCAAGCTCAATCTAACCAAATACTCAAAATACTAAAAATCGAATTATTCAAAAATGGAGTAGTTACCGGAGTTGAAACTCGAAACAATTTGAAGATTTGAGAAGTTCGGAGGATAAGCTTTTGTTGGAGACCAACATCGGCTCCCGTCGTCGCCGGAAACATGTCCAGCAAGTCCTCCTTCAAACCAGCGAGAGAGAAAAAAAAAAGGGGAAAGGAAGGAAGAAAGGCGACCGGCGATCGAGAGGAGGCTGTTATCCACATCGACTGGATCTTCCGGTGGTGGCTGGTGGCTGAGTAATAGGTGGGTGAGGGTGGTGGCGGCGTCGATTTTTACAGAAAGAAGAGGAAGAAGTAAAGCAGGGAAAGGAGAAGAAGAATACTGGAAAAAAAAGCTTCAGTGTTGTTTTTTTTAATCAAAAGCATAAAAGACAAAATAAATAATTTAAAATAAAAATATCCTCCAAATTGGTACACAAGTATAGACACATGTGTACACACACTTAACATTTCCTTCAAATTTTAAAATGCACTAATGTCAATAATTCACATGAATAATAATATTAATAATATTAATAATATTAAAATAATATTCAACACCAAAATTCATATTAAATTTCACTAATAATCAAATATCATAATTTAATAAAATAATTATTAACGCTGCAAATTCCAGAAATTTAATTTTATAATTTATAAAAATGCAGGTTATAGAATATGATATTATATTCAATTAAGTGTTAATCTATGATTAAATGAATATTCATGTTTATTTTATGCAAGTTTAGTTAATTTTCCTTTGTAAACAATATTAATTATTTTGAAAAAGAACTAACCATCATTTGTTGTAGGGATTCTTCGGCGACTCCTAGTCACCAAGTAACTAGTCTATTAATTAGTTTTTGAGAGGTTTTATTTCAATTTATTATGATTGTAATTGTTCAAAGTATTGTAATCCTTAATCCCTTTCCCATTTATTTTGAATTAATTATTGTAAATTTATTGTTATGATCTGTGATAAATATTGGGCTAAAAGCATGTAAGAGGACTAATGTGCAAAGCCAGTTCAGATGTAAAAATGGGAAATAATCACAAATCGCATGTAGATGAGGAAATAATTTAATAATCAAGGGTAATAAAATACAAAACACACACGGAGGCCAACTGAAAGGTTGGATGGGCATTCCAAAGCCCATATCCAATTTCCGAACCCGATCTCTGATGACGGCTTATAGGAATCTCCGTGAAATTCAGTTGCTATAAGTGTGTCCTAACTTTCATCCGGGTGGCGACTCCATCTCCAATATAGGCCAAAAGCACATTTTGTATTTTCTAGCAAGCCCTGAGCCTGCACAGTGCCGTGGTCGCCAAACACTTGGACGCGCGACTAATTCCGCCGCCTACAGTTAGGTACAAAAAAATTAATTTAGTTATAAATTAAAATTTCTAATTTGTTGAAATTTAATAAAACAATTAAATAATATATTTCCATATTTAACCAGTAAATTAAGATATATCAGCTAGATATTCATGTAATTTTCTTGCATATATGAACTGGAGCCTCTGAGCTATTTGTCTTACCCAGAAAAGGGCAAATTCTCTATTGTGTTGTTTCATTTTTCTTTGGTTCGGTTGCATGGCATGTTCTATGAGTTAACAACATGTATAATTTTCTTGTAGACCTGAAACATTTTTTTTTTTGTTATGAGTTCACTAAATAGTTTTATTTCTTATCAGATGTGTTACATGCTCTCAAAAACATTAGCAGAATAAGCTGCTTAGAAGTCTACAGAAGAGAATGGAATAAATATGATTTCTATAACCCAAGATTGGTCATTGGTCCTCTCTTGCAACCAACCCTTAATACCAGTGTAGAGTCAGTTTTCAAGTTGGTAAATGGTACTTTTTCAGTTAGTAGCCACAAAATTGGTCATATTCTCATACAAAAATCAATATGGGAGTGTTCCACTAAATAAAAAATCAATAGCTGCTAAACTTTGCTTCTTAGCTAGGTGAGTGAGTTTGAAATCTAGTTGCCTTCTCCTGTTCATTTGACTTTGAAGCAACTGACTATAACAGCTTTCAAAATAATAGACTGGTTTTTAGCTTCTCTGTGGATGTCCACTATGTTGAAATGTATATAACCTGTGAACAGCTGCGTGTGGCCTCTTTTTTTTTTTTGGTGGTTATGCTACTCCATTGTGTGCCTATTCTATCTTTTGAAATTTTCTGCCTGCATGCACTACCAGATTTGATACTTGGATGTGACACTCATGTGGATGCCAAGTAATGAGGGCTTCCATATTCGTAAAAGGCTTCAATACATAGAATATGGTTTCTATGGAACTAATAGGTTGGGTAGAGAGACAACAACCTAAAAAGTATTTTCATTTGTGTTTTGATTTCGCTTGTTTAGTTGAAATGCTGAGTCCTCCATGCCCAATTGCAAATGCCTGACAAGTTTAAATGTTATCTTGTGACACGAATTTCAAATTTCGGCAGTGATGATGATGCTCATAACATAATTAAAAATATGAATTAAATGAACTACCAAGAAAAGACATTCTAATGACCATTTGAGATTTTCTAAAATATACCAAAATTTGTAGAAGTTACTCAATATCAACACGTAAAAGCTTCTAACTAATTCTTATTTTTTGCAAAACGTGGCAGTTTCTTGTGTCACATGGATCGATGAGGAGAATATGTTGCGAACATTAATTTTCACCCGAACATTCCCTAAATTTGGTGGCATTTAAGTGCCTAATTCCTATTTTTATATCTGTTATTTTACACAAAATGACACGAACAGTTGAGATCAGAAAAATATCCAAATACAACATACAGATGGGTTGATGTTAGAGATGCTGTCAATGCACATATATTTTCCTTTGAGAATCCTTCAGCTTCTGGAAGATACTGCTTAGTTGGGGAAGTTGTACACTCATCTAAGGCTATGAACATTCTGCGCAAGTTGTACCCCAATCGTGATCTTCCTAAAGAGTAAGTTTGTCAGATAACAAGACCCTGCATTTTCTCATTATCTTCAACAGTAACAGCTGAGCTTCATTTCTAATTTCAAGTTTTTGCACTGGTAAAATTTTCATTATGAGTTCTGATAAAGGATGAGGGTATCATTAGGTAATGGTTAGCATAAAAGTCAAAACTAGCAGCATCTATGGCATTGATCCAAAGAAAATTGGACTGCAAAATAGTTCAGATTGTACTCGCAGAATGTGAATTTCCCAGCAAGAATTCTAGTGGGATCTTCTGTAGTATCTACAAAATCTTAGTTACCATGCATGTATTGTTTTCCATGACAAATTTTCTGCTGATAAAGGTCAAGTTTCTGGAGATAAACAATTGTCTAAGTACTCGAGTATAGGCCTTTTAAATTGATTTGTTTTTAGGTCTAATGCTTTAAGTTTACAAAATTTACTTAAATAACTTTATTCTTTTCAATAATGTTTCATGATAGATGTGCAGATGATAAGCCCCCACCTACAAAATATCAAGTGTCAAAAGTGAAAGCAAAGAGCCGGGCGTTAAATTTACACCTCTTGAAGTAAGTTTGAAGGATACTGTTGAAAGCTTGAAGGAGAAGAGCCTAGTTAGCTTCTGAAAACATTGTTTTAGTGAATGTCAGGCAATCAAAATGCAATCTTACATAATTGTACTGACCTCATTGTCTCTCTAATAGGTCTTCATGTAAAAATTTAGGATGCAAGTGTCCTAGTATGAGCAAAAATCCTATGGTTGAAGGAGTGAAAATTATGAGTATTTAATAGGTGCCCTGAATACATAGCACAGAAACATTGAATTGTTGTAAATTTCCCTAAGAATCCCATTGTCGTTTCTTATCGTTGGATGCATGCAAGATTGTTTTGTAAATGCAGTTGGGGTTTGTCTTCTTATGTAGTTTTCAGTAATTCTGTTTTAGTTCAATCTTATGCTCAAAGGCAAATGTCATTTTCATCGAAGTTAATATTTCTCTTAGAACGAGAAGGCAGAGATGGATGAGGAAAGGGTTTGTAGTTATTTTATTATTATTATTATCTAGTAGCCACAAAGACTATAACTAATCCAATCGAGCCATGTGGATCGCGAAACTTTTTGAACACTTATTTTTCCATACACAATATTCAAACTTGAAACTTTATTTAAGAAAATTTATTTTTTTTTTATCCCTTATATTAGCCAATGTTTTGGTATTTATATTATTAGTGAGGAAATAAAAATACTTCTCAGAGTATGCATTTCAAATAAAATTTTTAAAATATAAAATTAACCTTCCAAAATTACAACTTTTTATTTTTTTTTTATTTATTTGGTAGGCTGTAACTTAGATTTAAATTTGGAATTTTATTGTCATCTAGTGCCAATATGTTACGGTTCATTATTAGAGTTTGTATAAAATGTCCTTCAGAGAGAAAGAACCACTTGACTATTATCTCGCTATTAGAGTTTGTATATTTTGGTAAATAAGTATAAATGCAATGTTTGTTTGTTTTTTTTTCCTTTCAGTGGCATATGCGGGTAAAGTCCAGACTTTGTGATCATTCCATTATTTGATAGCTGATAATAGCAGTAATAATGAGTTGGAGGTTGGAATACAATGTGATGAGTGAATTCTCCACTTCTGTTTATAGCTCAACTAGTGGGTTCCTATGCAAGACTTGTACTAAAATCTAGTGATCCACACACATCGGCCAGAAAAAAAGTAATGACAGTGAGAAAATTAATGAAGGTAGATAATGACATGAATATGAGAATCAAAATTATTAAAAAGAAAAGCACTTCCATCGTAACCACATCCATATAGTGTTATATGTATTCATGTTAGTGTAAAATTGCACCTTGTTTTGTTGAGCAACTTGAGGAGTTCGAATTTAATTTATGATATTGTAAGTAATAGAACCCATATATTATGTTAAAAAAAAAATTATATAAACATATTTTAGTTCTTTTTTAACAAAAAAAAAAACAATTATATGTTATATTTTTAAAAAATATAACATTCATTTCTAGTTTTTAAATTTTATTTTTTTAAAAAAAATTAAAATATACATACAAAATCTCTTCATTGTTTTACATAAACACAAAATTTAGTAATTTTATCCATTCAACTATATTTTATTATTAATTTTTGTAGTTTTATTTTATTAATATTTTAAGTTAAGAGAACATATTTAGAAGATATTTTCTTAAATTTTATTAATTTATGAAATTAAAATTATATATATATATTAAGATTATAATTTTTGAGATATAAGGTATATCTAAATTATATGTATATCATAAGTATTGAAAAGTTAAATATTTATTTAATTAGAATAAATTAATTACTTATATAATTTGGACTAATTATGTTATAAATATGATTTACATAGAATGTTTGGTGTTAAAAAATACAAATTGAAATTGATTATTCAAATTAAAATAAAATCAAAATTTGATGATCACATATGTATTAATCATGTATTATATATTTTAAATAAAGTGAAAAATAACATAACAAATATTCTTGAATTATTATTTCTCTAGTCGACATGTTATTAAATTTTATTAGGTGATTGACTGATGAAATCTATATAAAAATTTGGAAAAAAAATGAATTGAAATTTAGTATCAAAGTGAAAGTTTGCTGTTTCCAACCATATCTTTTGTCTAATTAAAAATTTGGCTAATTGTTGTTTCCAACCATATCTCTTGTCCTTCCCCAACCTTTCCTTTTCACCACATCCAGCTCACCGCCTCTTCCTTGGTTGTTGGTAAAATGTTATTCTGACTTTAGATCTCACTAGTTTTATTTTTTTGATAGATATCAACTGCAATATCCACTCGGAATCTGAAAGCTGGTGACAAATCTGTAAGGTAGCAAACACACAACCATGAGTTCACACACACCAACTGATCTTCAAGATGTGGAAACGGATCTGATAGAGGTCTCAGTTTTCAGAAAAGATCCAACAGTCCAACCTCTGAGCTATTGTATAGCAGGAACTCTGCTTATAGATCGGAAGTTCAACTCTTTTGCTCCATTAGAAACTCTCAAATGCTTATGGAAGGCTAAAAAGAATACGCTTAGCAGAAGAACTTGTTCCTATTCCATTTTGAAGATAAATGAGACTATGAATGGGTACTGAGGAATGAGCCATGGCACTTCAAAAATAACATTTTCTGCTTGAAACAAATTACTAAAGATGAACAACCCTCAAGCATTTCGTTTGAGGATGCTACTATATGGATGCGTGCTTATGACCTCCCAATCAGCTGTATGAACGAAGAGACAATTGGATCTGGATCAAGATGTTAATAACATCAATGCTCGGATATGGCTGGATCTACTTTAAGAAAGAAGGGAACAAACAACTATTGTGGTAGAAGCTCAAAGATAAAAAATCAAAGAACATCACAACAAGCATGTTCGGCCAAAGTAGTTTAAAGTTGGAGACTTAGTGTTCGAAAGATTTGACATTGGCAAAGGAAGCCCTGGAACAAGCAAACTCGAACCAAACTGGGAAGGCCCTTATCAAGTCATTGAGAAAACAACTAAGGGGGCATACAAGATCAAAACTGCACAAAGGAAAGGGTTGCCTCGATATTGGAACTTAGATAGTCTAAGAAAATACTATCAGTAAAATGAATGTACTCAAAATAAAGGAATCTTAGAATAAAAATTAAGTTCATTGTTGAAAATGTTACTTTACAAAAAAGAATACATTAGTATTTACAAATTAGCCTCGGTCTTATGGGGCACAATCCTAGTAGAAGGTATAGAATCTTCATTTTTAAAGGCTTGAACTTCAGTCAAAGAAGTAGCGCTAGACTATCTTCAACTGCAGCTTTCTCACCGGTAGCCTTCGGATCCTTAGGTTGCTCGAAAGTAGACTTCTTGGCAGCATCTTCAGCGGCTAGTTTGGCAAGATCATTAGAAGTTATCTTCTCAAGCTTAGAGAAGTCCATACTTGGATGTTGAGCAAGCAGTATCCTCTGATATTCATACTTGAAGGCCTTAAAGAATCCCTTCATCATCTTCTAGTAGTTTTTCTTATCATTGGATAGGGATTTCTTTCCTTCAACCAACTTCTTCTTCAGAGTCCTAAGCTCAGAGTCCTGCTGCTCAATTCTTGATGTAAGCTGCACTTGGGAATGCTCAAGCTCCTGAACCCTTTTATGGCTTGCTTCAACTTTAGATTTGCCTCTGCATGCTTGGTCTAGCAAAGACTTAGCACCTCTTTTGCTTTTTTTAGCTTGGCCTCATACTCTATTGCGATGGTACTCAACTTTTCCTCCTTCAAGCTACACTCACTCTTCAGGAAGAAGTAGTTATCCTTTGCCAATAGCAGACCCTGAGCCATCTGAAGAAAAGAAAAAGGGTTTTAGAAAGTCGAGTTGTGGAAGTTACATCAAGAGCATGGGTAACCAGAGAATTTATCAGCTCCTCTTTATCCACCTTCGGATGTCCTCCAGAAAGTGCAGTGACTCAACGCATTGATCTCAAACTTGGGTATTCAGGATGCTCGGAGGATTCATATAAGACATGATCCATTTCTTCATATATGGGCATCTAGGAATTCTGGGTGCTTGACAAATAGCCCACTTCCATCTATAATTTCTTCTTCATCTAGCTCCTTATCTTAGGACCATTTCTTGAAAGCTTCAAGAGCTTCCATCCGAGCAGGGATCATCTCCAAACTTTCATTGGTGCTAGGCTGAGGATCAACTCAGACTTCCAAGACTTCTTATTCTTGAGTTAGTTGGGTGGTCTCTTGCACCTGCTGCTCGTCATTTGAAAATAGTATGTCTGCAAATGCAAAATAATCAGCCATCTACAAATAAAAGAAAAGAAAAAGTCAGAAGATACCTTTAGAAGATCAGCACTTACCATCAACATCTCTATTCACATCTCCAGGATAAATACTCCAGAGGTATCATCAAGAGAAAGTCTCAGCATATGTACTCTAGGCTAAACTATTATCATGAAGTCTGCGCATTAGATCCATATGTTCATCGGACAGCCTCGACAGACATTTCACCTGGCGACATTCGTCAATCCATAAATGTCAGACATTACCAAAATCCGTTAGGTGTTTAATGATAAAAATCTATGCCTCCAAGATTTCTATAAGTTCAGAAGCTTGATAAACAAACTTTGATGGGGAGTAGCCGATAAAGAAAATGTCAGCTCCCTTTCTTTATATTTAAGCTTTACATTTACCGAAATATATCTAAATCCATCTCTCTACCTTCCCTATGTATAAGTTCTATATACCAGTAAGAATTCAATAACTATTAGGATGAAGTTGGTCGGGGGCTATATTAAATATATTCATAAAACTCTTTACAAAAGGATCCATGGGGAACCTTAACTCCCCTTCCAACTGGTCAGCATAAATAACCATCTTTTCCATATCTAAAATAGGTTCATGAGCCCTAAAATTTTTACCCATAATATGCAATACAAACTCATAAGGAATGCTAAACTGTCTTCTATACCATTCTTGTATATTCTCATCTACCCTAGATTCAAACAAGTCAGAACTAACCCTCTCTCGAGGAGCCATGAAACCTAAGAGAAAGGAAGAAAGAAGAAAAGCAATAAAAAGAGAAAGGTCTTCACTAGGGAAACAAAGGCAATTCCCTCAGAAGAAAAGGTGATAAACGCTGAGTAGACAACCGCTTGAGAACAGAAGACCAGAAGCATAATTGTAATAAAAAGGCAAAGATGCGAAATGGAAAGATGAAGATGGGTTTTAAAAGAAGATGGATGATTCTAGAATACCATCTAATACCCCTGCAAAATTAAAGACATCTCTATTGTCCTAAAGGGTATTTTAGGAAAGAGAAAAGCTTATTATTTGAGCAGTTATGATTATAGCAGCCATAACGTTTCCTCTTCTGAAACATGAACAAACGTGACAGTTTTGGAATTTGAAATGAGGCATAAAGGCATGACATTAAAAGCTAGTGCTTTTGCAGGACTCATGTCATTTCATAACACTGAGCATCTAAGTCTAATGACTGAAGCTGGTACCCTCAGGTTGTTTCATTACACTGAGGTTTCAAGACTCAGGTTGTTTCATTACACTGAGGTTTCAAGACTCAGGTCATTTCATAACACCGAGCATCTTAGTCTAGTGACTAAAGTTGGCACCCTCAAGTTGTTTGATAACATTGAGGTTCCGAGACTCGAGTCATTTCATAACACCTAGCATTTAAGTCCAGTGAGTGAAGCTAGCACCCTCGGGACATTTCATAAAATTGAGGTTTTGGGACTCAGGTTGTTTCATAATACCGAGCATCAAACCCTAACAACTGAAGCTAGTCCCCTCAAGTTATTTCATAACACTGACGGGTTTAAACTTGAGTCATTTTATAACACCGAGCACCATTCAAGGAACGTCTCTCAGCACTGAACATCTAAGTGCAACTAGCACCTTAAGGTTTTCATAACATTCAGATATTGTGATTCTAAGATGTTATAACCCGAATTTTTACAAATTATAAAATTAAATTTTGGGATTTGCAGTGTTAATAATTATTTTATTTAAATTAATTTTGATATTTGATTATTAGTCAAATTAAATTTGAAGTTCTTGCGTCGAATATTATTTTAATATTATTAACTTAGTGTATTTTAATACACTTTAAAATTTTTAAGTGTGTAAATATATATATGTGTATTTTGGAGGAAATAATAAAAATTAGAGATATTTTACTTTTAAATTATTTTAATTTTTGTCTTTTTATACTTTTGAAAAAAAAAACATGTAAAAATCATTTTTTTCCCTTTCTTCTTCCTTCCCTCTTTCTTTCTTCCCTTCTTCTTTCTTTTCTTCCCTTCCCCACTGCCACCCACGCCTACCTAACCACTGTCCGGACCAACAGCCACAACCACCAGCTCCTGCCAGCGCCATCAGCTCTTCCCCTTCCCGCCATTATCTCTCTCTCTCTCTCCTCTCGGCTTTCAAGTTGGCTGAATTTTTCTTCCCTTCGCCGAAGACGATTCTGGCCAGCTCAGTTGGTGACGTTGGTCTCTATTGGAAGCTCATCCTCTGGGCTTCTCAAATCTTCAAACCATTTCAAGTTTCAACTCCAGTAACTACTCCGTTTTTTAATAATTCGATTTTTAGTATTTTCAGTTTTTGGTTAATTTGAGCTTGAATTTGATTTTATTTGATATAATTGCTTTGAGATTAATTGTTGCAGAGATTGTGAGCTATCTAAAGATGATTTTTAATTATTTTTCTGAAAATCTTGAATTTTTTCAGGTTTGGGTTATTGTTTAAGGTACTGTTCCGGACAGTTCCGGGTCAGAAAATTTTTATATTTTTAATAAATTCTTTGTTGTATGTTGAGCACACTTCGTGGAGGAAATTTATTGAAATTATGTGTAGAATTTTTATTATGAATTTTCGAAGGTTTAACTGAGAAATGAATTTTTGGAAAAATTAGTGTAAATGAGTAATTTTTATATTTTAGTTGAAATTATTATTAATTATTATGTTTTGGACAGTTTTTGAATGATAAATAGTATTAAAATAATTTTTATGAATTATATACTATTTTTAGCTAATTATTAGTAAATTCTGAAAAAAAATATATGAATAATAATTTTATCTATTGTTTTTAAGCTTAAATGAGTTTTCGATTATTTTTATTATATATTTTAGCAATTTAAATAATTATTTGTAATTAATTCTATTTAATTGCAGAATTTGAAAGATTATATTTTAATAATGGAATTTAATTATAAATTAGGATTTTATTATTTATTTTGGAAATAAATGTCTTTTATGCTTTTTATTATGTAAATAAATTGATTTTGGTATTTAAATGAATTTTTATGAACTTTGGTGAATTATTGGAATTTATATTATTTTATTGATTGAGAATTGTGTTGGTTCTCGGTTGGGTAATAATTATAGTTCGAGGGCCCAACCCGAGAAAATGAATTGTGAATATCTTAGAAGTATGTTTGTGTGCAGGAACGACTCTACTTTTAGTAGAGGGGTGTTTGTTTTGCAAATGAGACTCTACCGAATTTTCGGTAGATATCTTATAAAATGTAACATCGGATCGATCTTAAATTTTGAGTCTAAGTAGAGTCGAGTTCTAGATCGAGTCGTTCTTTAAAAATTCTCTAAAGTATAAAATTAGGAATTTATTGCTAATTATTTATTTATTATTATTTTCTTTTAGCTGCACCGTGAGCTATACCTTCAGGACCGGGCCAGCCGAGCAAGAGTAGAGGAGCGCACACATGTAAGTTATTATTATATGTATGCATGACATGTCGAATTCATGATTTGGCATCCATATTTTGAATAAATATTAATTTATTGTTATTTATTATGATTTTATATTTGCATATATTTATATTTCATAAATATGATCATACATGCATATATATGTTTTCATAAGAATATTTAAATACAAATTCTAATTTCATAATATGGATGCATATATTTATAATGAATTATTTATCTATTTATTTTGAATAATATTTTGGAGGATAATCTAGAACGTGTTACCTAGTGGGCTACACTAGAACTGTGTGCGCACGAGTACGTTAGAATACTAGGTTTGATATTCGATCGAAATTATGGAATTTATGATTATTGAATTATTAAAATTTATGGTTGAAAGTGGTGTGACTGCGGGAGCTCAGATGACTTAGTGTCTCGAGGTCAGTCATGTCGATAGTGAGATTGCGGGAGCTCGGTTGACTCAGTGTCTCGGGGCCAGTCCACTGTCAATTTGGAAAAGAGAAATATTTTGGTATTTAAGTGAGCCTGTTGGCTAGTGAGGTTCAATGATTGAGGTTGCGGAAATATTAGGGTTCTGCTCCAATTTTTTAGCAAAATAAATTACGAAAAATATTTTCAAGCATCTGTGTGGATTGTATGTATATTTATATAAATATAAATATACGAATATTATTATTGATGCTTGTGTGTATGTGCATTAGGTTACATGCATATAAATAATAATGATTCACTCAGTGAGGTCTGACCCCCCTCATTTATTTTTCATGATTCTTTTCGTCAGACCTCTATTAGTAGTACTTTTAGCAGGACTTTTTCTTCACCGGCTGATTTATGTAAATTTTGAACTGTTACTTTTCTTGTATTTTATTAGACGCTACAGTAGTAGTACATCTTGTTGTAGTATTTGATGTTGTTTTAGATTAGGATTCTGTATTTGAATAATTGTTTGAGAGTATTTTATTATGATATGATATGGAGTTTTCTTTATATTATTAAAGTTTTAATTTTGAGGTATTTTTATATGTATGTTGAATGTTTAAATTTTGTTTAAGGCTTGCTATGGGTTCCGGATTCATGTGAATTCTCGTTCCCTAACGCCGGTTATGACTACCGGGTTTGGGTCGTGACAATTTAGTATTATAAGCATAATCTGATAAATAAGATTACCTTTTTAAAATCCTTTTATTGAGATTATTAGCTGGTATTCTTTTTAACCAAGATATTACCATTCTATTATGAGTTTCTATAATAAATTCAAATTCACAAATTATTAACTCAAAGCTTTTTATTGCCTTTATTACTGCTAACATTTCTTTTTCATTTGAAGAATAATTTTGTTCTTCTTTATTAAAAGTTCATGAACTATACTTACAAATTTTTAGATCTTTATCTTTTTCTTTAAAAGTTAAAGTTGCTTCCCATCTTATGTCACTTGCATATGTTGTTACTATCCATTCACATGGTCCTTTTGGTAGTGATAAGGGTAGAATTTTCTCACAAATCTCTTTTATCTTTGTCACAAATAATTCATATTTTTCTGTCCAATCTAACTTTTCATTCCTTTTTAATTTTTTTTTATTAAAACTAGTGAAAATATAAGATAAATTTTGAATATATTCTCTGCACACATTTAATAATCCTAATAATGATTGTAACTGTCTTTTTTCTATTATTTTTCAAAAAATTCCAATAATTTTTGGGCTATATGGGGTTGTAATTTAATTCCTTTATTATTAATTACTGATCCTAAAAATTCTATTTCTATTTTAGCTATCTTATTTTTTCCTTTCCCTAGAACTAATCCTTTTTCTTCACATCTTTCTACAAATACCAGTATGGGTCTAAAATGTTTTTAAAATGTATTAGAAAATATTAAAATATCATCAATATATACTAAAGCAAATTCTTTTAATGGTTCTATCATTTCATTAGTAAATTTCTGAAATTCAGCAGGACTATTTAAATATCCAAACTCCACTTGAAAAATCATCACTAAGTAGAAGTTAGGAATTCTCTCTTCCTTTCTCTCTTCTTTTCTAACGATAATTACTCTCTTCTTTATCTTTTCACATAGGTGGTTGCACACAAACAACCATAACTTAGGAAAATTCTGGGCTTACTAGTATAATTACAATGTAAAATGTCCCTTTTGCCCTTAATGAAAGGGCTAGACTTCCTATAACTCTAAAGCTTCTAATTGTTCATTCTAAGACTACTATAACTATATCTATGAATACTAACTTTTAATTAAATTCAACCAATATATTTTATATAAATGCAATGCACAGTGAATGCAAATGTACTTAGAGTTAGATGATGAGTTACACGAAGGATATTTAGGGGCTCACCAATGAGGAAAGAAGATGAAGTGGCTTATATAGAGATACGGGTACTACTAGTTGACAATGGAAAAAAATGGCAACGACTGTGCTAAAGGATGTAAAGCTTGCAAAAAATACGACCCTGTACAACATTACTAGGAGATAAGTTACATTCCATCGTCAAACCCTGGCCATTTAGAGGATATGCAATAGATATCACTGGGAAGATATACCCACCATTATCCAAGGGCCATAGCTATCATAGTAACAAATTACTTCACCAAGTGGGTAGAGGTTGTTCCCTTAAAATCAACAATCGGTCATAAACTTTATACTAAATCACATTATTCGCCACTTTGAGCTTCCAAAATTAATAACGACCAACCAAAGGGCAATGTTCACAAAAGAGAATGTACGACATTTTATAGAGAACTATCAAATTAAGTGGTTACATTCTTCTTCATACTATGCATAAGTAAATGGTCAGGCCGAATTGAAGATAATCCTTGTACATGGCATGATATCATATCAGAGGTGTTATGGGCAATCAGAACAAGTCAGAAATTGACCATCAACACTTCACCTTTCAAGCTAGTGTATGGGCATAAGGCAATGCTGCCTATGGAATTAATACTTGCAAATTTATGAAGATAAGTTTAGAGTGATCTATTGGCCCTGGACTATGCTCAAAGCATGTTATAAGAACTAGATCAACTGGACAAAAAAAGGTTGGATTCTTATGACTGAATATTGATTCAAAAAAATAAAGTAGAGTGAGCATACAATAAACGAGTAAAGCACAAGCACTTTAAAAAAGGGACCTGGTCTGGAAATTGATTTTATCTATCATCCACAAAGATCAAGCCTATGGCAAATGGGGTCTGAATTAGGAGAGACCATTTTTGGTCATACAAGTGCTAAGGGGTAGAGCTTATTGATTTGCTAATTAAGAAGGTAGGCCTCATGATAGATTGATTAGTGAAAAACATTTAAAGAAATATCATCCCTCTTTTATGGGACGATCGTGATTGGTCATAGTTTATTGGACAGTCATATATGTTAATTAAGCCATATTTAAGCTGACTACATTTGTAATATTTTCAAATTAAGTCCCTCATGTATTATTCATTAGTCATGTCAACTTATAAGACTGATTTTTAGTATGAAGTAAACTTGATTTTATAAATTAATTAATCATCTATTAAATGCATCCATACAGATATAAGGTCGGTCAATTAATTGATAATTTCAAAGTGCCATCAGTTTTATGCAAGAAGATCACTTAAAGAGATTGGAAGGTCAACTCCTTCCTCCTTTATAGTTTGTCAATATATAGGCATAAATATTTCCTCTTTTGGTATAGGTCTTTCATCCCAGTGCCTTGAGATTGTGTGTTTAACTCTTTTTGTTGCTCATTTTATAAGCATTCAAGCTCTAATTACTTCACCTTCAACACAACTTAAGTTCAGCCACTTCTTGTTCCTTGGCTGATAGGAGAGGAGTTGTGTCCAAGCTAGCTTGGTTTTACCTCCTAATAACACCAATAATGGACTCAACCTCCTCATTAATTTTCTACTTGTTCCCACTATTGGTGGTTAAGTCTTTAAGGACTCGATCAACTTTTTTATACCCATCAATCAAAGAGGCTAGGGTCTTGTGAAGGTTATCAATATTAGCCTTTAGGCCGACATTCACCGCCTTTGACTGATGGGCATTCTCGTGAAGGAAGAGTAGTAGACGAGTGGCTTTCTCTTGACCTCGGTGTCTAAGAAGAAAAAAGCAGGATTGTTTAGGAGCTTGATCAAATCTTTGAGCTTCTTATCAACCTCTCGAGCCACCTGGTCATCCAAATCAGCTATAATGTCCTCATCCTCTTCATTATCAAATGACTTAGAGCCATCTCGACCCTTAAAATCTTCATTAAATTGAGCCTCACACTCATCAAAGATGTTAAAGATAGACTTCTACAACATGCACGATTAATATTAGAAAGAGTTTTAAGTGCTAAAATTTGAAATAAGAGAATAAATGCATTAATACCTAAGTCATGAGGTGAGAGCTCAATAGTATAGAAGGTGGTGAGACCGATGGCTTGAGGGGATTAGTCTTCGATAAAGAAATCTTGAAAGAGAGCTTAAATGGATTTCCCTTTACAAGAGTTATTAGGATTTTCTTAGAAGAAGCCTCTACTAAAATTGGGTTCCTCGAGGGAGAGAGGGTCAAATCCTCAATTGGCGAAGTCCTTTTAGCCTTTGAGGCTAATTAAGAACCACTTCAGCCACTATATTTTAAGGAGCGGTGGTGAGTTTTGGCTTTTTGGCCTTCGGGGCATTCTCAGGCATGTCAATTAGTATTTTAACGGCCTCTACAAAAGTCAAGGTCAATAAAATTTATAAATAAAATATCAAATAATAAGGAGGCGCTAAATACAGCTACCTAACCAATCGAGATCGGGGTATGTATAAAAGGATGCTGAGTTTATAGACTATAGGTTTACTATGGGGGTCACCAATGAACTTGCCAATCTAGCTAACTTTGCTTCTCGATCTCAATAAGGAGGCAACCTTTCTAGCAATACTAAAAGGGGTCATGGGCATCTCCGGAGATTGATTAACAAAAGAGCTTAAACAAACATCCAGATCGGTCACTATCGAATAACCTGTAAAAGTTTACAAATATCTAGGATAATTAGCTATTTAATGCTCCCACAATAATTTGGCTTTAACCTCTCTTATCCTTTTCTATATCCCTACCTGATCAAGGTAGTTATACTTGATGTGATAGATGTCCTCGAATGCACAAATGTCATGGATATGCTCACCTTGAGATTTGGCCTGATCCTACAAAGAAGAAGAAGTTTGGTTAGAACTACAGGTTCATTGATCAAATCCTATTATTGAAAGTTCATAACATCATCAGAAGTAAAATGGAAGAGTTTATTGCAGAAGTTATCCTAAAATCTAATGAATAGATGAGTCTTACAAGGATTGACAGGCAAGGGACAAAAGTGAAGGTTCCGAACTAAAGAATTATAGACCTTGGCAAGCCTCTCATACATGATTGAACTGGTAAAGTTATTCTATTGGAAAAAGGTGAGTTACAAGAGTGGATAAGGGGAAATGAAAGTGATTGACCTAGCCCAAATTGCCTAGCCACTAAGTGAGGGTTGTAAGTTTCAATACCACACTTGTTATTCTTGGGATCTAAATCAAGGCCGAAAGGCAAGTCCCTAATTAT
>CATIWM010309981.1:0-13556 GCA_949671775.1 Mallotus repandus
AATATTTACTCAAATTATCATATTCTGATACTATTTTGAGTTTCATATACTGTTTTGAGTTTCATATACGAATAATATTCAAATAATACACCGTTTTTAATTGTATCATATACTAATAACATTTGGAAAATATATTGTATTTATGAATTTGAGACATCATTTTTTAATTTTTAGATACTGTTTTGAGTTTGCGATACTATTTTGAGTTTTCATATAGTGTTTTGAGTTTTTGATACTATTTTGATTGTATCATATACAAATAATATTCAAAAAATATACTATATTTATGAGTTTTGAGACACTGTTTTTCATTTTTAGATACTATTTTAAGTTTCAGATACTTTTTTGAGTTTAAAATATTGTTTTGAGTTTAAGATACTGTTTTGAGTTTCAAATACTTATAATATTCAGATAATATACTGTTTTGAGTTTTAGATATTTATAATATTCAAATAATATATTGTTTTGTTTTTAAGTATCATTCTTATTACTTCTTAAACTTGTTTTGTAACAAAAATATTAATTAATAATTTTGTTAATTTCTAACACAATTGGATAATTAACAAAAATTTGTTTGCCATTTTAATAGTAGATAATTAACAAAAAGTTTTTCTTTAATAAAACAATAAAATAAAGAAAGAGCACTGACAAAAAAATAAAAATAAAGAAAGAGCAATATTATACCAAATTTCTAGCCTTGAATGAATGATGTCCAAATAGATTACGAATTGTAAGGAAAATGGTAAGAAGTTGTCAAAAATAGTTCATATACCAAAGTGGAATACAATTATTTTTTATTTATTAATTGAATACACGCTTAAGGTAAACTATTTCTTTTACAATTTTTCTAACAATATATACTTACTCAATGTCATACATTGAATTTTGACTATCCCCAAAAAGGTCCAATTATGAAAACACCTCTCCAAATATGACAAGTGTATGTTCATTCGTACTATCTCTGAAGCATGACATGAGTCTGAAAAAACTGAACAAAGCCTTCAAAGAAGAAAATCGACCTCCAAATCGTTAAGTTGCACCCCGATTTCATGAACTACGAATTATCAGAGTGGTAAGTTGATCATTTCGAGCAATCGTTGCTTAAAATGAGCAACTCATCAAACCGGTGTTCGGCTCATGAAATTGGAGTTCCACTTCATGAAATTGAAAACTGATTTTGACAAAACAGACATCAGAAACATGTCTGAAAGCCTTAAAAACTTTTAGAAATGACCTTATAATAGCGTATGTAATCCCGAGAAGTAGAGTGTGACCACACCTAAACACATTTTTCTCACACATGAAAATGCAAGCCGATTTTGACAAATTGGACATCAAAAATGCATTCGAGAGGTCTAAAAACCCCAAAAAATTCACCCCCAAAACAACGTAATCGGAGCCCGTGAAGGTCTCGTGACACGCATAAGAGCACATGATCATGCGCCACAACAAGTGATCATGTGTAAGAAAGTATGATCATGCACTTTAGTACGTGCAAGAGTTCGTAAAAAAGCATGATCACACGCACAAGAGTGCATACACGCACCTTGGGACCCGTGATCACACATTTTTAGGCATTTTTCCCTATAAATAAGGGTCTCTACCTCCCATTTCAGCAAAGGCAAGATCTGGGGGGAGCCTACATACACTGAAACACTGTAGAATTGAAGATTAAGGAGTCCCAATTCACACACTTTAGCTCACCTTCTACATTTTTTGTAGCAATTTTTAAACAACTTTTGAAGCAAACCTACCTTCATCTTTGTTAAAGCACGCTTCAAAGGTATACGAATTTGCATTACACACGTCATTTTCAACCTCTCATTGAGAATAGCTTGAGAATCCTATGAAGCTAAAGCTTCGAAAACATCAAAGAAGCTCAGTCGAATCTGAGGACCAAATAATCATTTTTGCACGTTTATTTTACTGTCTAGCATTTTACTTTATTGCCGCCAGTAGTTAAGAAATTGTTATGATTATATAATGAGACTGGTAATTTGCATGCTGATTGAATAATCAATGCTTTTTTTTGCTCATAATAAATCATCATTTTGCATCAATATGCATTCAATAAACACAAAAGCTCCTTATCTAAGCTAAAGTTTATATACTGCGTTCCAATGATGCAATCATCATTATTTGTTGTTTCTCTTATCATTTAGAAATGCTTTATAATAATTCCTTCAAGAGCATGAACTGCGTGCATCTGTTTAATCATTCATGATGCATCAATCATCTTTGTTGTGCTTATATGCTGTCCAAATGAATGAATGAATGGAATTGCACACAGTTGTGTAAACCCTTGTCTTGTACGTATTTGCTAGATTTACATTTTGGCAACCTTCTTTCCCTTTTTCAAATATATTTACTAGGAAAGCCTTGTAAATAATTATGTTGAATTTCTTGTACTTTTCATTATTATCAATGTGCTTGTGTGAATGTGTATATATTAACTGTTATTACCGAAACTAGGGTGTTACGGTAGCCATATATTGAGTATGATAATGAGAAATAGCCAAAAAGTTGATAAGATCTCCTGGGCTCAGAATCTCTGTTGGGGACGATACTCATTGAGTGACCCGATGCCATCCCTTTCATCTTTTCCTGGTTTTCTAAAAACCAGGTGGCAACTCCAAACACAAAGCTTCTCACATCCCCTCAAGACTAATCATTTTTCCTTTTCTTGTAAATAGAATGGATGTCCCATTCGGCAAAGTTGCCATGTCCCTCGGAATCGAAAAATGTCCCAAACCTCCGGGACCTACAAAAAAAAAAAGGTCGCTCACAGTGGTGACTCCACTGGGGACTGTGGTTAGAGAGATTAATTCAAAAATAGATATTTCTCATTATACTATACTCAATCATATGGAGTCCTTCACCATTACATTTGAACTACACAATTACATGCACTCTTGGTCCTTATCAACAGACAATGACAGAAAGTGATCTACTATGGTTCCATATGAGTCATAGGGTGACTGATTCAGATTTGTCACCTTTAGCCTTTACTCATGGTTTCGCCGGACTCATTTGACCAGAGTCTGTGACCCAAGTCCTTAATGGGGGTGACCCGAGTTATCAAAAGAATGCTAGACTCACTGATCGGAGTCCGTAATCCTAGTTATGGGGGGACATTCTCACTAAAGGACCCCTTAGCCTTATACCCTAAACTCAGCCCATGTAAATAAACTAATAGAAATCTCCACTAGGATCCCACTAAGCTTTGCATGCTAGGCCTAACGCTATCCGTTTGACCTGACATTCAGAAATGTCATGACACTTTTGGTGTCCATCACCAATTGACTTATTATGTCTGTTCTCATAGACCGCTAACACTTAGACTATGTGATCCTTGTTTACCTTGTATAAGTATGATGTCCAAGGAATGATAAAAATCATTCACCTCAGTATGAATAGCCTGTGAGAACTGGCAAATAGTGACATCTATCGATGACAGAACCTACAAGCATCATCCATTTATCCTTATCAGATTAAACATATGGGTCAGGAATTTGACTAGATTGTAGACATTTGTGTTGAAAGAATCAAATCATAAACTCTCAAACAATACTTTCATGCCTCTTAGTAAACGTATCGAATATCGATGCAGGGACATGAAACTGGACCTCTCTTGTTGACTATAGCCCCTGCACACGCGGGTGTGTAAGGACTATAGACGCCATTTGTGACCCAATGACTGGTCCTCACATTGACATTATATGCTTACCTCAAGTGCACTTGAGCATCATTTTTTAGTTTACCTCTTGATCCTCATCAATACAAATCAAAATAGCCTAGTCTGAGAGCAGAACCATAGTCCCCTACTGACTATCGGGTCAAGACCCACCTAGGAAAGAGATTCAATAACCTCATGGAGCTATAAGGTTGGAAGTAAGAGCTTGCTTGTGAATGGATGTTCCTTGTGTAGGAAAAGCTAACAATCTCCTACATAACCATGCATACATGACATACATATAGACAATATATACTAACAATATATTTTGTAGCCATCTGTATCTATCATAATATGACTATGCATGAGCACGTCATACATACATGCTAATCATATTCTTTTATAGGCATATCCCATGCATGCATCATTCATCATTTGTTTATTATGTCTCACTAATGTGAAGTAAATAAGATCTTAACATGAGTGATTTAGAAGACACATCATGTCAACAATTCGAGGATAAGCTGAAAAAGGGGACTCAAAAATTGCTTATGGATGGCACCATAGCAGAAATCCTCCAAGCCCAAATCAAAGCCACCAATGTTCAAATTAGAAACTCCCAAGAGGGAAACTGTGCTGCTACTCCAATAAATGAAGCATCTGCATCTGTCCACCTATGAGCAAACAGAGGAAAGGGTGTCCTTCATACTCCCGTACAGATTGAAGATGATGATGAGTATTAACATGCCTTTAAAACACCTTAACAATAAGCTACTAAGATTGCTGACTTGACCAAACCTGAATCAGTAGGGGAGGTCAAATTATTAGCCAACAGGATGGCTCAACTGGAATTTGCCTTCAAAGATAAGGGGTCTCGTGAATCCAAAAACTTCACTAATTTAGCTTTGTTCAAAGATGAATCACTTTATGATGATTTCAAATTGCCAAACTTTACCAAGTTTGATGGAACTAGGGATCCGAGGGTCCATTTAAGGCAATATGCCACCTTTATGGTTGCTGCTAAGCTTACAGAATCATAGATGGTCTGATTCTTCTTTATATAACAAGAAGAGGGACCAAGAGCATGGTTCTTTGACCTTGAGGATGAGATCAAGAGTGAATGGTTACTATTAAATTAGAAAATCATCAAGCAGTATGAATACAACACTCAGTTGTATATAGCTCACAGAGATCTTGAAACTATGAAACAGAAGTCTAGTGAATGTTTCTCTAATTATGTTGCAAGATGGCTAGCTAAAGCTATCAAGATGAGAAACCATCCCCCAGAGGATGAGTAGATAGAATTGATAATCAAAGGATCATTGCCCCATTTCAGAAAATAAATGATCTTTGCCCACTACCCTGATTTTCGAGCACTTCAACAAGCTGGAATCAGAATCAAAGATGAGGAAACCCAACAACCTATAAACACTTTCTATCAAAACACTCAAACCAACACCCAAAATCAAAACACCTTTACCTGAACTACCGAGATAAACCAAATTCAACCAGACACTTTCAACCCACCATCTGTTAATGTTATCAACAAGCCACCTAGAAGATTTTCCAACTTCAACCTCCCACTATCCAAGGTCTTCTAAAGACTCCAACTATAGAACCTCCTACAACCACGAGAACCAAAGCCACTACCAAATCCTTTGCCTCCACAGATTAACTAGAACCTATTTTGCTACTTCCATCAAATGCTCAACCATGCTACTGACACTTATAGAACTCTTAAAAATGCAATCCAAGACCTCATTGACTTAAGAAAGATTGATGATCCTGAAAGACGACCCAATGTCAAAACTAACCCCCTTCTAAATTATCGAGCCATGCCTCCACCAATAATTAACATAATCTAATCCAGGCTGCCCGAAACTTTTACCAAATAATCTATCCAAGCCATTCAGGAAACCCCAGAAGAACAAGAAGCCGGAACAGAAAAAAATTCTTATTGATCTTAGAAGATGAACTCCTAATTCTGATTCTTGACTGTTATGACTCTTGTGAAGATGAATGGGACCCTTCCACATTTGAATATATTTCAATGCCCTGAGCATTCACTCCTCACTTGATGATGCAAAGGAGAGTTAGAGATGTAGCCCTTCCTATGAATGGTGAAGTAATTGACTGCTCTTATCCATATAAAATAGATAAAAGCCTCAAAATTGAGCAAAATAAAATTGAAGTATGGGATCTACTGGGCCAACCATCTGGAAATTTTGGCTATAAAGTCGAGTACAGTGCACCTTTAACATCTCATATCCTTCTAAAGGATATAGTGCCCTTAGGATGGGGAAGAGTTTGATAAAGAAGATAGAATGACCAGGATCATCCAATCTCTAAACCTACAAGTCATGGGAATTGACATCTGGTATGACTTTGATGAAAAAGTTAAAAAGGACACAAATACCCAAGAACATTATGACTCTAAGATCATTCTCTAGAATAAGGGAAATAATGTAAAAGCAACTAATCAAGAGACACTACATAGCAAGAAGTAGAAAGCTAAAAAGCCTCTACCCTCAGTTAACCACGTAACTCGCAGCGGAAGAGTCTACTAACCTCCTGAAAAGGAAAAGGATGTCTCCAAAGGGAAAGAAATGTCTAGTGATGTGGCTACGACTAAGAAAGAAGATGATCAGGTCCTTAAGCAGCTTAAGAAAACTCAGGCACAAGCCAGTATTTGGGATTTGCTCATGGCCACTAAGAAGCACAAAGATGCTCTAGTCAGAGCTCTTGATGATGCAAAGATCACCACCGATGCTTCGCCTTGCGAAATGATATCTTCTCTAATGAAAGCTCCTTCTAATGTAATCACCTTCTTAGATGAAGATCTACCTCATGAAGGAAGGGTCCATAATCATCCTCTGTTCATACAGGCAATAGTCATATCTAAAAGGACCTTATATGTTATGGTGGATGATGGATCTACCATCAATGTTTACCTTCTGAGGCTGTTGCACAAATTCATAATGAATGTTGAAGACCTAGAGAATCTAACGTGATTATACGAGCTTATGATGACTCTAAAAAGCCAGTCGTAGGGACTTTCAAAGTAGTAGTCACTGTGGGGGATATTGAATCAGTAGTAGAGTTCATTATCCTGAACATTCCTCCAACTTTTGCCCTACTATTGGGGAGGCCCTAGTTCCACCCACTAGGAGGCATACCTTCTATAATACACCAGAAGATCAAATTCCCACTCAAGGAAAAAGTTGTCACCATTTCTGCTAAAGCCAACAATATCATCGCTTGCTTGAATATAGTGCCACCAGGCTTTCAGATCTCTGTAATCCATGAAGATTGGGTTGACCCAAAGGTCACTATAATGATGAAAAAGATGCAATACCTACCCATAACTGGATTGGGTGGAAGGTACATTGGAGTCACAAAATTCCCTAACTTCTGAGGAAAAACTAGCAAACACAACTTGGGGTATGATCCTAAAAAGGACACTGGAACTAAGAAGTCCACCTCTTTTATTCCAAAAGCTTAACTAAAGTCTACTAGGGACAAGCAGAGAAGTGGGAAAAGGAAAGGGTTGAGAAACCTGGCTTTAAAATTTTCAAAGATATTGTTGACTCTACTAAAGGAAAATGCCTGTCATTGCCAGAAGATATCATTGAGACCGTTATTGATGAACCGATGAAGAATCTAGGATTAGAATCAAAGACTGAGATCCTCAACTGTGAGGAAGTTTATGCTATCCTTGAATCAAGCATTAATGACATTCTGTTTGAAGACACTGCTACTGGAGATGATCTCTATTCTTTTACTTTATTTGAAACTGATGATGTAATGAACTCCAAAGTTAATGCAATGAAAACAAATTTTGCTTACTTGTTCAATGTCCTTTCTTATGGTAGTGTGTGTTTCATTGATCAAAATACTTGCATATTTGACATTCATTCCATATGCACTGAACCATTTAACATTGGCATGGAAAATGAACCCCGTATTTTGCATATTTTAAAAGATGTCACCCCTGAAGAGAGAAGAGAAATTAATAAAATATTAATAAAATTTTCAAATGTATTTGCTTGGACATATGAAGACATGCCCGACATCGACAGAGTCATCACTCAATACTACATTCCAACCAAAGAAGGGTGTAAACCAGTAAAGTAGAAGCTGAGAAGACTCAAACCAGAATGGGCCTAATTGGTAAAAAAAGACATCGAAAAGCAGATTAAGGTTGAGTTCCTAGAGTTGGTAGATTATTTATAATGGTTAGCAAACGTTGTGTCAGTGCCAAAGAAAGACGGAAGGGTCAGAATTTGTGTTAACTATAGAGATCTAAACAAAGCATGCCCAAAGGATGACTTCCCTTTGCCTCACTTAGATGTGTTGATAGCTGCCTCTTACGTAATGTATTCCTTCATGGATGGATTTTCTAGATACAATGGCCATCATTGACAAAGCAAAGACATCCTTCATAACAGAATAGGGTACTTACTACTACAGGGTAATGCCTTTTGGCCTAAAAAATACAGGTGCAACCTACCAAAGAATGGCAACAACTATTTTTCATAACATGAAACACAAAGAGGTCAAAGTGTACGTAGATGAGATGATAATCAAGTTAGAATCCAGAGAAGGGCACCCAGCTGCTCTTGAGAAATTCCTCAGAAGGGTTGAAAAATACAGCCTCAGGCTTAATCCTAAGAAGTTCGTATTTGGGGTGACTTCAGGCAAGATGTTGGGATATATTATTAGCTAGAATGGAATCTAAGTGGATCCAGATAAAGCAAAAGTAATCAGAGAAATGCCAGTGCCAAAAATAGAGAAAGAAATCATAGGGTTTCTAGGGCAGCTACAGTCAATAAGTAGGTTCATCGCCAAGTTAACAGCAGTTTGCGAGCCAATTTTCAAGCTACTCAGAAAATATTAGCCAGTCATATGAAATGAATAGTGTCGGCTAGCATTCGACAAGATTAAAAACTACCTAGCCAATCTACCAATTCTGAAACCACCTAAGTCCGAGTTGCCACCTTATGCCTAGCCATTAAAGGGAATGCAATTGGTGCAATGCTAGCCCAAGAGGGAGAAGGGGAAGTGAAACATACAGTCTACTACCTGAGTAAGAAAATGCTGCCTTATGAAGAAAATTACAGTCAAGTCGAACAAATATGCCTAGCAATGGTATGGACAATGAAGAAGCTCATACACTATTTTCAATCTTACAAGATTCAAACTGTGTCCAAAATGGATCCTACAAAGCATCTCTACAAAGCTCTGTCCCCAGTGGGAAAACTCGCCAAGTGGCTCGTTCTACTCATAGAATTTGATGTATAATATTTGACTAAGAAGACAGTGAAAGGGAGAGTAGCCACTGAATTCCTAGCCCTCAACCCGATTATGGATTCAAAAGAAATTCAATTGGACTTTCCAAATGACCTTAACATGGCCATCGAGATGTAGGGATGGTGTATGTACTTCGATAGGGCAATCAATCAATTTGAAGCACGAGTTAGGATCATACTCCTAACACCAGAAGGTAAAGTGATATCGATTGCTAAGAAGCTAGCGTTCAGGGTTATAAACAATGAGGCAGAATATGAAGCATGTGCATTTGGCATGGAAGCTCTAATAGCTTTAGGAGTGACATAAGTCAAAATATTTAGGGATTCTATACTAGTGATCAATCAGACAATAGAAGAATGGAAACTGAAAGAACAACACTTGAGGTCGTATTTAAGCCACATGCATAAGCTCGCCTTATCTTTCCAAAAATGCAAATTCATCCATCTCCCTAGAAACCATAACAAAATGGCAAACACACTCACTTCCCTAGCATCAGTATGGGAAGGACCAGCCAAAATGCCCATGAAGCCTCTAATCTTACTCAAATCAGAGCAACCTAGTCACAAATGCCTCATGATAGCAAAAACGAAAGCATACAACAAACCTTGGTTCTACGATATACAATAACACCTCACAAAGAGAATTTACCTTGAGAAGGTAGTAGAAAAAGATAAGGTAGTCATCCAACAAATGGCATAGAAATTCACATAACACTAGGGTGTATTATATAAAAGAACTTTAGACGGAATACAACTTAGATGTTTGCATGAGACAAAAGCTGCTAGAATAATGGAAGAAGTACACGAGGGTATCTGTGGTCCGCACATGAATTGTGCCATCCTAGTTAAGAAGTTAATGAGACAAGGGTTCTTCTGGATGACGATGATGGAAGACTACATCAAATTCATAAGAAGATGCCACAAGTGCCAAATTCATGGGGACATCAGCCATCTTCCCTCAATAGTGCTGCACTCTATCTCTTCTCCGTGGCCCTTCTTAGTATGGAGGTTAGACATAATTGAAGAAATTCACCCAATAGCCTCAAATGGGCACAGATTTATCCTAGTAGCAATCGACTACTTCACAAAGTGGGTCAAAGCAGAATCATACGCAAAACTAGGGGCAAAACAAGTGGCAAAGTTCATTAGGAAAAATCTATTCTGCCGATATGGGATTCCCCATCACATAGTTTTAAATAATGGTGTTTAGTTCCAAAGGGAAATGAGGGAATTACTAAGGAGTTATAAGGTGGAGCATCACAAATCCTCACCTTACAACTCATAAGCAAACGGGGCAGTCGAAGCTGCAAACAAAAACATCAAAAAGATCTTGTCGAAGATGACTGAGACTTACCGTGATTGGGTAGATAGACTACCTTATGCATTATAGGGATACATAACAACAGTCATAACTTCAACAGGAGCCAAGACTTTTTTGCTAGTATACGGATCTGAAGTAGTACTCCCATTGGAAATGAAAATCAATTTATTATGAGTAGCAATTAAATCTGAACTGCCTGAAGCACAATGGGCTCAGCAAAGGCATGACAACCTCACTACTCTGGACAGTCAAAGACTCAAACTACTATATCATACACAACTATATCAAGCTCAACTGATTAGAGCCTTCCACAAAAAAGTCAAACGTAAGAGTGCGAGAGCATGAGAATGGGTTCTAAAGCAAACCAAATTAAATGTCTCAGACCCTAGAGGGAAGTTCAGGCAAAACTAGGAAGGCCCATATCTGGTCAAAACTGTGCTATCAAAAGGAGTTGTCAAGCTGATGGATTTTGAAGGAAATGAGTTCTCTGAGCCTACCAACATAGACATTACTATGTCTAGAGTAAATATAAAAAAATAGAAAAAACCTAATGAGTTGAAAACCAAAAAAAGGCAGCTCATGCAAAAATTAAGGGACTTTTCGCTAGGTTAAAAACCTGAAAGGGCAGCCTAGGCAAAAGTTAGGGAAACCGAGAGAAAATATTTAGTTATAAAACCTAAAAAGGCTGACTAAGGATAGAAGTACTGTCGATTCAAAATTTGCATAAATGCAATTGTGCTTTTCTTAAATGTCTTCAGTAAATATGTGAATGCTTGTCAAATCATGTAACTACATTTTTGAAAAAGGAATACATCATTATCAACCGAATCCATCAAGTATACTAAGTACAATTTGCATATTTTAATTACATGCTTGCAGTTCTTACCTGTTTCATTATTTCTCCTCCAGATTGCCAGCCACTATCGTCGAACCTCAAAAAAAATAGCCCTGCTAAGTGCGAAGAGCTTTAAAAAGAGATGCCCTAGGCAAAAGAGGGAAGAAAAAGAAAAATATACCTAACTAGGAACGACAAGCTCTAAAAAGAGACACACCCTAGGCAAAAGAGGGAAGAAATACCCAGGTAGGCGCAAAGAGTTCTTAAAAGAGACGCCCTATGCAAAAGAGGAAAAAATAAAATAAAAAGGTAGGCAAAGCATAATAATCAGATAGAATGGTCATAGTTACATGAGAAAATGTCACAGTTAGGGACATATAAGTCAGTTAATCCAGAGTAAAACAATAGTAGCCACCAGTACAAAATACAGGGACAGATGCCCAAGATACAACACTCAGAGTCCATAACCTCAGGAAAATAGTACAACACTGAACAACCATAGGCAAAAGACTATACCTTGCCTCCCAAAAACAACTACATTGGCTATAAGTGCCATCAAGAACAATAGCAGAATCCACTCAGGCATCCTCGTCATCTGAGCCAGGCTCCACATCTTCTGCATCCATCTCAAAAGCTACTAGTTGCACATGCAGCTGATTGATCTACTCACGATAAGATGCTTGCTCCCTCTCCCACTCATGATTAGCAAGGATGTACTCTATAGATGGCAAGGTTTGGCGCGCACCTAAGATTTTAGCAACCATAACACTGTTTGAGCTCAGGGATCCAGGGAACACACTAATATATCACAAAGACATAGTGTGGAGATGAAGAGTTGTCGTAGTGTGTAGATGAAGAGTTGCCACCCAGGGTAATAACTGGGACCAATCGAATGTGGTGGTAACTCGATTCTCTAAAAGAGAGTTAGCACCACAACTAAGAAATTCTGGGAACGGAATATCAACTTCTTTTAGTCTCGTGTTCTTTAAAATTAGTTTATGAATTACTATCTTATTCCCTAATTATACGCAATTTCATTAAACCCTAATTAAAAATCCATCTAACCCTAAGGCAACCAATCCATGAAAAAACACATAAAAAATGCATTCAAGGCACAACGTCCCTAAATCTAAACTACATTGAACTTAATTTTAAGTTAGCTAATTCTATATTTTTATTTACAAAGTGAAAATGGAACTAAGAGTGATCCTACATTTTAATTAATTAATGAACTTAAGTCTATCAAATTTTAATTTTAAAAATGGGCCTTAGTCTACCAACTTTAAAAGAAAAATAGATTTAGTTTAGTGGGCCTAATTCTACTTATTTTAATTTAAATAAAATGATCTTAAATCTATTTATTTTAGAAATACTAAATTAATGGGCTGAGCTCAGTCTAAATTTATTTTATTAAATAAAAGGGGTCTAAGTCTATTGAACTTTTAAAAAGAAAAAAATGGATTTAATTTAATGGGCCTAATTCTACTTATTTTAATTTAAATAAAATGATCTTAAATCTATTTATTTTAAAAGAAATGATTTAATGGGCTGAGCTAAGTTTAGAATTGATTTTAGTTAACTAAAATGATGGGCTTAAGTCTAAATTAACCTAATGGACCTAAATTAATTTTAAAAATTAATTAAAACTTAAAACTATTTTAATAAGCTATTAATTAAGTGAGTTAAAATCTAACGTGGGTTTGAGGCCTAAAACGAATAAAAGAAAATAAAGCATAAAAGCAAGCCCAAACAATAAAACAAACTAAATAAACATACAAACAAGGATTTCTAACCCTAATTTAATTTACATACAACCTAAAATTAATCTAAAGCCATGATTGAATTTATTTAGGGTTACAAAATTGGACCTAAATTACTAATTAATTTTAAAAGACAGAAAAGTAAAAGGTTTCACTATTTCCCACTATTGGGGCTATTACAATAATCTAATAAAAATAGAAATTAAAATTAATTACAACCTAAACTTAAAAAAATCAAATAAAAAAGAAAACAAAAACTACGTAAAATTAATAAAGATGGTTTAATATGTGGATTGCCATGCATTTCTTCATGAATTTGATTTCTACGTCCAATCATGTACATTCTATTCTAGGTTACTCCAATCATCATCATAGTAGCAATTATCATAAATAAATAAAGATTAGTAATCAAACAAAGTAAAAATAAAAATAATGAAACATAATAAGTAAAAAAAAGAATCAAAGAAATCAAAGAATAAAAAAATAAATATTAGTATAATAAACAGATGAAAAGTAAAACTAAAAAGAATAAATAAATAAAATAATTAAAAAGGAACAAAACAAAAGGAAGAAAAGATAAACCAAAGAAATGATAAATGATAAAACAAAAGTAGCAAAACAACTGAAAATAAAATTGGACCAAAAGAAGAATAGAGAC
>CATIWM010310191.1:0-13485 GCA_949671775.1 Mallotus repandus
ATGGTCCTCTTTCCCTTTCTTTGTGCAATTGATTCTTATTGCTGTGGAGGTTCTTGGGTCTGAACCTCTTCTTCATCTTACTCTTCTTCTACCATAGGAAAGTCGTCATCAGTTTCTTTATTGGCTGGGACAATTTTGGTGCGATTAAACTCCACCTATTTGGGAGTACCATTTGTCTGCTCCATTTTTTCTAAAGTCACCTTTCTCAACATGGTAGATTCATCAAAGGTAACATCCCTGCTGAAAATTACTTTCTTTATTTCTGGACACCAAAGACGATAGCCTTTCACACCAGAGGTGATCCCCATAAAGATCGCCTTCTTTGCTCTTGGATCCAGCTTTGACTCCTTAACATGGTAGTATGTAGTGGAACCAAACACATGTAAGGAATCATAATCTGTAGCAGGTTTTCCAAACCATTTCTCCAATGGTGTTTTACCACCAATAGCAGTCAATGGTAAGCGATTGATTAGGTGACAAGCATATACTACAGCCTCAACCCAAAATTCTTTGCCCAACCCAGCATTGGAAAACATACACCGAACCTTCTCCAGCAATGTCTGGTTCATACGCTCTGGCACCCCATTTTATTGTGGTGTATTTCTGATGGTAAAGTGTCTGACAATACCTTCAGCTTCACAGACTTTTAAAAATTGATCATTTTTTAACTCTCCACCATTGTCTGTACAAAGATGTTTGATTTTTCTACCTGTTTGAGTCTTCACCATCTTTTTCCATTTAAGAAAAATTTTCAGCACCTTATCCTTCGTCTTCATTGTATACACCTAAACTCTCCGTGAAAAATTATCAACAAAGGTGACATAATAGTGTTTTCCTCCTAACGAAGTTGTCTTGGAAGGCCCCCACACATCTAAATGAACATAATCCAAAATACCCTCAGTATCATGGATTGTTGTTCCAAATTTCACCCTTGTTTTCTTCCCTTTAATGCAATGTCACAAAAATCTAATTTGCAAGTCCGAGCTCCTTTCAATAATCCTTGATCTATCAGCAATTTCAAGGATTTTTCACCAGTAAGCCCCAAGCGCATATGCCATAACCTGGTTGCTCCTAACTCTTGATCATCAATAGAAGCTGTTACTGTTGCTATCCCAATAATTGTACTACCCAAAAAGTAATACACATTATTTCTTTTCCGAATTCCCTTTATTATCACAAGTGCACCAGAGATGATCCTCATAATCCCATCTTTCGCCCTTACTTCGAAACCTTTTAACTCTAAGGTTCCCACAGAGATGAGATTTCTCATCAAATTCGACATATAATGAACACCTGTTAAGGTTCTGATTGATCCATCATGATTCCTCAAACGAATTGAACCAATCCCATGTGTGTCAAAAGGGGCATTATTTGCTGTGTAGTTCAAAATCAAAGAACCATTCTCTATTATTGGTCATATGGTGGCTACAAGTTGAATCTAGCAACCATGAACTAGAACAACTGGCTGATGGTGTAGCAGCAATTGAGAGATCTGAATCTGCATCATCACACTTAGCTATATTTGACTCTGGGACATCTTTTCCCTTTTCGGGTTTGCCTTTATTCTTTAGCTTGGGACAATCTTTCTTCCAGTGCCCTTTTTCTCAATAAAAGGCACATTGATCTTTGCTCAGTCTGGACTTTAACTTCAATCTTCCTCTCCTTCCTTTGTTCTGACTCTGTGAACGGCCTCTAACAACAAGAGCTTCTGCTTCTACACTTGTGTTTTCTTGCTTTTTTTCTTTCTCAATTCATAACTATACAAGGCAGCAGTTACTTCACTGAGAGACACATCAACTTTCCCATGAAGTAGAGTAGTTTCAAGATACTCAAACTCATCAGGAAGTGATCCCATCAATATCATAGCCAGATCCTCTTCTTTAAAAGCCACGTCCATATTCAACAGATCAGTCACTAGCTGATTAAAGCTAGTAATGTGATCATTCATAGTAGTATCTGGAACATAGTTAAAGCGGAACAATCTCTTTTTCTTGTAGAGTTTGTTCTGACCGCTTTTCTTCAAAAAATTTCTCTTCCAATGCCTTCCACAATTTACTTGCAGAAGTTTCTTTAGAAAATGCATACTTCTGCTCTCTAGAAAGACACGATCGAATGGTACCACATGCCAATCTATTGATCATCTTCCATTTTTTCTCCTCAACATCATCTGGTTGCTTTTCTTCAATTACAATGTCTAGACCTTGCTGAAAAAGAGCATCTAGAACCTCACTTTGCCACATGCCGAAATGGTCGGTGCCATAAAAAATTTTCACTGTAAATCTAGCATTTGTCATAGCAGTTCTTCCCAAAATTGAAGATGAAGAAGTTGTTGACTTCGATGTGGATTCTTCTGTGTTATCTGCCATTTCTGCTATTCTATTTAATAGTTGTCAATGCGGAATGCCAATTAGCCTAAGGAAATTTTTTTTGATGTGGAAGATCAGCCTAAGCCGCAACCACAAAGCATACTAAAATAAACTAAGAGCTCTGATACCAATTGTTATGGAATTCAGGTTAATTTGCACCAATAATAAATTCACCTTGAGAACTATTGCACATGTGACTAGAGTGAAAATGATTGTACTAAAAATCACCCCAAGGTAGATTCCCAGGAAAGTGTGGTGGGTCACAATGCCTCCTTAAATACCACCCTCCTTAGACAGAATCTATCAAGACAAGTAATTTTAATAGTACAATAATTAACAACAACTATACCCGACAATAGCTATTAAATAGACATAAAACAGAACACCAAAATTTAATAAGGTTCGGCCAATTATGCCTACGTCCTCGGACACTACTAAAATAATATTTTACTAATTAAGGAAATATTATAGAAGAGAGAGAAAAAGATTAATTGCCAATATATAAGAGAGGGCAATTTTGGGATGATTAATTAAGAGAGGGGAGAAGTCTATTTATAACCAAAAACTTTCCCCTCCTCTTATAACTAAGCAATGTGGGATTGACAATTTTGCCAAAAAAAACCAACAAAACCAGTGAATATCCAAGGAAAAAGGTGAAGCTACAGTAGACAGAGGAGAAGCAACAGACGGAGAAAAAAAGAGAGATGTAAAAGTACTAGGGTTTTAGTTTTAATTATAGTTTGCCTCTTACATAGAAATTTAATATGTTCTGTATCCATATTTGTTCCCAGTTTCCGCTGTAGCAGGAAGTGTAGATACTGTTGAAACAATGGCAGAAATGAGCATGGGCTTACTTGCGAGATCAGTGATTATGAACCGGACAATAATATAGGGTTCTGTTGTTGCTTTTGGCAGCTACAGTCTTTCACAGACCTCAATTTCATCAATCACCCAAAGCCAAAACAAATTCAGTTTAACTGGTCATTTTGCTTAATTATTTTCATATTTAGTTCCTTATGATTTGTTAATGAATTCAACAATATAAAGTTTGATGATGATACTTTTGCAGGGTTATGGTGTAACCACTGATAATGAAACCAAACATATTGCAGTCATGATGCTGGTTTAGTTTTTGCTCTGTTTTTGTGTTGTAGCTGTTCTATTCTTGAAAGGTTAAGTCTTTTATTCAACTTTCAAATTGAGATGGAGAAGTTCAGTTCTAAATTTTCTTTCTTCCATGAGCAATATATCAATTTTATTCCAAGAGGGTTACTATGGCTTATATATTGCAGTTTTGAATTGGAAACGATTTTTCTTTTTCTTTTTCTTTTTTTTAATCTTTTTAGGGTCAGGGAGTTTCCATAAACAGCTCATGCAGGGAAATTTGAAAAAAAAAAATCAAGTTGGTCTTTTAAGTCTTTGAAGGATGTAGTCATTTACAATTTTAATATAAATATTACCTTTTTTTTAGATGAGTAAAATTTTGATCCACCTGATTTTGCTTTTTGGCAAAACTACTTCTATGATTTTTTTTGACATTTAAATATATATGTTTTTATACTTTAGTACCATTTTAATAAATATTGTTTAAAATGCATACTTTCATGTAAAATAAATTTGTATTTTAAATACTAAAATCATATAACGAATAATATATCATTTAAGTTATTACAAGAAACTCGTAAAAAATTAAATTTAGATGTATTTTTAATTTAATTTTGAATAAAAAGAATTAATATTTAAAATAAATTAATAATATTTTTAAAAATATCCAATTAGTTAGATTGATCATAAATTATGTATAGAATAAATTTATCATTAAACTTTAATATTATATTAATATTTTTCTCATAAATAATGATAATATTAGTTAAAATAATATTAAAGTGTAAAAAAATGTGTACTGAACTCTTAAATTTCAAAAAAACCATAGATGGAAAAATCACAAAGATTCAGATTGTTCTTTTTTTTTATTTTTTTTTTGTCTAGTGAAAAAGAAAAGTGGAATGATTTTTTTTTTTTTTGCTGTCTACATTTCTGTCATGATATTTCTTTTTTTTTTTTTAACATTTTTAGATTTGGAACCTTTAAATAATGTTCTGGTCTGGTGATGATGATGCATTTAGTGATGATATTCGCTTATTAATCAAATAGTTTATTGTAATTTTTAAAAAAAATGATAAAATGTTTTGATTTGTTTAATTATTTACAATTTCAATAAATGTACAATTTGGTCAAATTTTTTAAAAAGTACATAAATTTGCAATTATTTTTTATTAATAGAAGGTCTAAAAAATTCATTGCTAAAAGCTAGCTCAATATAAATTCCAAAAGTATAAAATTTGAATTTTTTTTTTGTTTACATTGGGTTATTTTTCATATATTTTAGTTTATTTTTTGCATATGTATAGTTTATTTTTCATATATTAAACAATCTATTACACTTTTATTCAATTTCATGAAGAATACTTAACAATCTTATTATATTTTTCAACTGTTTATATATCCAATGATATTTATTTTTGAATAGAAATATGATATTTATTTTTGAGTAGAAATAATGTATTATAATTGGAAAATATGTATTGAATGTCTCTTGTTTTTTCAAAAATGCATTTTATATTTCAATTTTATTCAATTTTCTAATTTTTGGTTTATTTTCTATATATTTGTTGTTTATTATTTCGTATATTTTAGTTTATTTTTAATATATGAAACAATGTTTACACTTTTGTTCAACTTCATGAAAAATATTGAACAATCTTATTATATTTTTACTATCTTTAATTGAACATATTATTATTATTATTATTATTATTTGTTTTATTCTAGATAGCCTCATGACTACTATGTTAGCGGTTTTGTTTATCGTGATTAGAATATAAATTCTAAAGGCATGAAACTTGAAATATTTTTTGTTTCTTTTTGGTTTATTTTCCGTATATGTTTAGTTTGTTTTTGTAGCTTTTTAGTTTATTTTCCATATATAATACGAATAACATAATATCAGCCTTATATATATTTTAAAATATTTTTGAGGATAATGAAACAAAAAAAAATCTATATATTAAAAAAATTAATTATTTATTAAAACCAATGTGAGTTTTATAATTTAAAAAAATTAATTATAATTTTTTCCCAAAACTAAGTTATGTCTATTTTTTTAATAAACTAGAATCACAGTGACTTTTCCAGAAAAAATAAAATAGAATTAAAAAATTGATTTAGTTTAGATTTACAATTTCTAATGAAAACATCATAACATTGAAATAAATTATCAAAATTCATGTGATAGTCCGTTTCATAACATTTCTTTCGTTTTCTCATGTACCAAAGAACACCATGCAAAATCAAAATCATAAAAAAAAAAAAGAAATGAACCAAAAATTCCTTAAATTATTGTCTATTAACAACATTGAGCTTCATTAGGAATAATGGGCAATCTCGTTATATTTTTCCAACTGTTTTATATATCCAATGATGTTTATATTTGATAAAAATAATGTATTATAATAGAAAGGCATGTACTAAATGTCTCTTATTTTTAGAAAAATGTATTTTATACTTCAGTTTCATTCAATTTCGAATATCTTTTATTTATTTTTCATTTTCTTTTAGTTTATTATATATATATATTTTAATTTTATTTTCCGTATTTAAAACAATCTTGTTGGATAATATATCTCACATTGGAAAAGTACAAAGCAATAAAGTGGCTTATAAGTAGTGTATATTGGACCTCAACACAAACTAATTGGTTTTGTGTTATATGAGTTCAACCCCATTTATAAATCTACATGTTTGTGCATGTACCAACACTCTCGAAACCCATGGACTTGTTAACATGGTATTAGAGTAGTGATTTTAGGCTTGTGTGTAAGGTCTGGAGTTGGGTGCCACCCATTCATGACCTATTTGAGTTATTGGGTGCAACCCGTTTGATATGATCCAGACCTAGTTACACTTGAGGGGGAGTGTTAGAAAATATATCCCATAGGAAAAGTGCAAAACAATAAAGTGGCTCATAAGTGGTGTAAATCATACCTTAACACAAGTCAATTGGTTTTGAATTATATAGATTCAACTCCATTTATAAGTCCATCTGTGTGGTTTTGAATTATATAGGTTCGACTCCATTTATATGTCCGCATATGTGTGCATGAGCCAACATTCTTGAGGCATGTGGACTTGCTAACAAATTTGTCACACTTTTATTTAACTTCATTAAAAATACTGAACAATCTCATTATATTTTACATTACCTTTAATTGAATACATTATTATTATTATTATTATTATTATTTGCCTCGTGGGTGCAATTTTAGCGGTTTTATTCATCATGACTGAAAAACATATTCTAAAGGCATGAACTTGAAATATGTTTTGTTTATTTTTTTGGTATATTTTTAGTTTATTTTTCATTTACAAAATGAGTGACATAATAGCATCATGTTATGAAGAATATTGAACAATTTCATTATATTTTTCCAATTGTTTATATACCAATGATATTTATTTTTTAAATAAAAATAATGTAATATAACTTGAAGACATATATTAAGTGTCTCTTATTTTTTTCAAAAATGTATTTAATATTTCAATTTCATTTACTTTCAAATATTTTTGGTTTATTTTTTCATTTATATTATGTATATGAAATAATATATACATAATCAAAGCCTTCTTCTTAAATATATAAAGAATTTTTGTAAATTGTCTCTCTTAAATACAATATATATTGTATATATTCAAATAATAAAATTTACAATCATACATAAGAACTCCAAAAAGTTACAAATACATGAATAATAGATATATTATAACGTACAATAAATATATTTTTGGTATATTATCGGTTTCAATATACTTCAAAACATAAAAAAAAATCTAATTATAACTTTTAATTTAAATAAAAATATGATTACTTTATAGTAATGCATTAAAACGTCCAATTATAAAATGTTCATTCTTCAATACCAAAAATGATAAATAAAAGAAAAAAAAGTACTCTCTCTATTCCCAAATAATTGGCATTTAAGGTTTCTTCACATAGATTAAGAAATATATTTAATATATAAGTAAAATACTATACTATCCTTATATTAATTATTAGTTTTATATAGAGTTCCAAAATAAGTAGATATTTATTCAATTAATTCTCCTATATCAAATAAGGGTGAAATAGGAAAAAAAGTAGTTAAAATGCATTGGTAACTTAAAACGATAATTATTTAGAAACAAAATTAAACTTATAAAATAATAATTATTTAAAAACAAAATTAGACTTTTAAAACGACAATTATTTAGGAACAGAGAAAGTATTACTCTAACTATTTCCAACACATTTTTTACAAAGTCGTTTGATGACAATTAATGACTGTTTCCAGTCCATAATCAAATCAAAATGATGCTTGGCCATACTTCAAGATCGTAGTTTCAACTGTGTCTATAACCTGCAAGCACATATACACAACCAATAACATGAGAAAAAAAAAAAAAAAGATTTCTATAAGGAAAAAAAATGAAACAATCCACAAATTCTTTAAATACCAAATTCAACAACAATTCAAACACATAAACTAAAAAATTACACATAAAAAATGCACTAAGGTTAAACAAACAGTTTATTAGCAAAATAAGAGAAAAACAATTGAAAATGTGAGAAGTTAAGGGCTTTCATATTAAAAAGAGAAAATTAAAATTGAAACAAAAATAGAGAGAAGGAATAAAAACTAGATCATGAAACAAGATAGAGAAGATATTAGACATCTTGACAGAGATAAAGAAGGATGATCTAAGATTTTTATATTTTAAAAAATTAAAATTTTATTTAATGTATATAATTTATCAATATTTTAATATTTTTATCATTAATTTTGATTTGTAAAAAAAGGAAAAAAAAGGTAAGGAGAGGAAAAAATAATGAGAAAATTAAAATTAAAAAACAAGAGGGAAAGGAAAAAAGAAGAGGATAAAGAAAAAAGAAGGAAAAAAAAAAAAAAGAAGAAGAAAATAGAAATTAAAAAAAGAAATCGGTAAGGCATCACCTAAGTGGACTCTGACAGTGAACATGATGCAACTTCTAAAGATAATTTCTGAAAAACAAACTTTCACAGTAAAAAAAAAAAAAAAAACAGTTTCTTACTCAAAATGGCATTTAGTCAATAACACATAATTAGGGCAAAGGTGCATTTTCTCCCTAATGTTTATACTGAGAAGTATATAAGTTTTTAATATTTTTTTAAGACCATTTAAACATAATATTATTATTTTTTCTGTATTTTTGCCTCTCACTTAATATATCTTAAAGTCTCTGTTTTCTTCTAGTATCAAATTGTAATTTTTTAATAAAAACTATCAATTCAAACCTTAAAAGTTATTTTTTCTTTCACCCTTACCCTCTTCCTCCCTTACTACTCACATAATCATCCTAAATAACAAAAGAGATAATTATTATTATCCTCCTGAAATTAGACCGTAATTACTATTCCGTTCCTTCTATTTTAAAAATTAATTAAAACTCCCTCTACTTTAGTTTCGTCAAATTATTTCCCCCTTTCATTACATATTTTAAGAATATTCGTGGTATATTTTGTTAGTTCTTAAATAAAATAAGAGTTAGATATGTATATTTATATAAATTTAAGAAAATGAAGAAGGAAAAGCAAGGTGAAGGTGAGGAGGGGCAACGCTGAAGAAGGCGGAGGCACAGTGTGGGAGGAGGTGAGTTGGCGGTGAAAATAAAAGAAGAAGTAGTAGTAGCAATAACATCACTGGTGAAGGTAAGGAAGAGCAGTGCTTAAGAAGGCGGTGAAACCAACGCCGGTGGACATGGTTGAAGGCAGCGTAGGAGGCAGTGGTGGCAGTGTCCTCGTGAACTCCGTTAGCTAGGCGCCATGGTAATGGTGATGGTGTTAAATGCTGTAGGTGGTAGTGATCGATGATGGTGGTGCGAGTGGTGGCGATGGCGGAGGTAGCGGCGGCATTGGGTGTAGGTGATGGAGTCGGGTGGTTTTTTGGGTGTAGGTGGAGGTAGCAGTTGGGTTTTTTTTTTTTATAATGAAATTCAAATTTTAGGAAAAAAAATTAAAATGAAAATTTGTATGTAGGAGGAGGTAGCAGTGGTAGTGTTGGGGTTTTTTTTAATTAAAATGAAATTCAATTTTAGGAAAAAATTTCAATTTTAGGGAGAATTTTTTTTATCTTCACTTGCTCTATTATGTATGTAATTAACTTTCTTAGACTTGGATTCAATTGTCAAATTTTGTATTTTTAAGGAGTAAACTTCCTATATTACTGTTAATTCAAATATATAAAATACACTTTCTATAAATTTTGCTCTAGTATGTGTGTAATTCACTTTCTTATGCTAGTTATTGATAATATAAAAATTATTATACTGATTATATTACATAAATACTGATTAATATATTTATATTAATTTTACTAATTAATTATATTGAATACATAAAAAATGACATTTTATTTAATTATTGCTAATATAAAAATAAAATAAAAAGGAAAAGTAGTTAATAATGGCATATATACATAAATTCAAAAAAATATTAACGGTGAGTATGTTTTTTTATGCTACTTAACGTTTATTTTAAATGGAAGGAGAAACAGTTTAAAGTAGAGGGGTTTTAATTAATTTTTGAAACAAAAGAGACAGATTAGTAATTAGGGACTAATCTCATAGGTAATAGTAATAATCCCGTAACAAAATCATTCTACAAATCAACAAATTTTAAATCATAACTTTTTTAAAAATAATTCCTACATTTCAAATAGATTTTGAGAAGCTCCGACTTCCACAAGCCATGCATTCTTCACGATTAGTGAGAGAGTAAACCATCTGAGCCATCTTGGTATAATCATCATCACCATTCACTTTCTACTTCTTGTTCTTTGTTAACAATATATGGAAATTTTTTGTTTCAATAAAATACAGAAAGAAAATGGGGTGAAAGTTAGAGCACAAGTGAATTGTTTTTACCTTAAGCAGAGAAGTATCAATAATGAACTTGATGGTGTCAGCTGCAACACGTGATAGCAGATAATACATCCGTGTTTTTAAACCTTTTCAAAACCAAGTCGGACAAAATTAGTTAAGCATTACAGAAGTAGTATTAGTTAGGACAAAACCTTCTCAAGAATGCCCGCCGCAGAGTGTATGTGTATTTCTGACTGATCATCACACCCACGTAGACACCGGTTTGTTCTTGCGTTCAATAACCCTTCCTTTATCAATTGTGCAGTTCTTCTCCTCCTCAACGCCTTGTGGCATAGACCCACTGGTACTTTATGACGGGAAACGAAAGATTTTTTTCTTTGTTGTAGTTATGGTGGTGCTAGTAATTCTGGTGGTTGCTACGGTGGTGCTACTGTTGTCAATTTCAAAAATCATGGTGTTAAGAAGAAATGGTGGGTTCGATTCACATCTTGGTTTTCTTTTGATTTTGATTAATTTTACTGGATTTACAAGCATTTATTCAACAAAATAAAAACAACACAGTTCAAGAAAATCAATATAAAAAGCAACCCAGTTGATAATTTCCTTTCAAGATTCTTGACTGCGCATTAACGGTGACTGTTGGTAGTAGTGGCGGCGTGGGTTAAATTAGAGAAATTGTGATTTCTTTCATGGCTTCTCTAACGACTTCTAAATCAAAACATGGCTTCTTTCATGGTAACACGCTTTTTGATTTTTATTTTTTTTTGCTCTAGCGTTGGGTGTGTGGCTGAGGGAGAAAGAGGGTAAATATAGTTGAAAAAAAACTTTTAAGTTTCAATTGTTATTTTTATCTTAATGGATGATAGATATGGACAATAGCGTTAACTCCATTTTTTTAAACCGTTAAGTTAAGTGAGGGGCAAAAAATACTGAAAAAACATAATTTTATGCGTAAAAAAACATAAGGGGCGTAAATGCACTGTTGCCCCACAAAATTATATGAAACTCAATTTGTCAAGAACCATGTTAGAATGTTATAAAACAGTGGAAGAACATGGAAGAGAAGAACATAGAGGTTACTGTTTGATTGCACTGATTAGGTGCATTGTTTTTTAACTCTCGGAATTGACTTCCAGATAGCTGCAATAAGGTCCCCACAAGTGCAAAACTAATGCTTTTTTTCTCTGTTGATTCAGTAGCTTCCAATCAGCAATCTAATTCTTGTGTTTCCTCCTGACAGAATGTTCGCTCATTCTCTAAACTTTGTCCGCTTCCGTTTGCTAAAAATCCTCCCTGTTTTATCTTTTTTTTCTTTTCTTCTCACTTCTATTGTTTGTGTATTTTCTTGTCTCAGTCCATTTTTCTGCCAGTACTGGTTGCTGCCTCCTCTACCCTTTCAATTCTTATTTTTCTTTTTTTAAATTTTCCCCAAAATCCCAATCATTCATGATTTTTCAAGCCATTCTTCCCACTTCTTCATTTTTTGTTGGTAACGACTTCTGTTATTTCATAAGTCGTGCCAATAGTTGGAAGATACGTGTAGTATCTTTTTTAAAAAAAAAAAAAAAAGATCTACATCACTAAGATGACATTTTATCATTCTAAGGCAGCGTCTTAGTAAGGCTAACAAAGCTTACTTGGACTTCTAGTCCACCAAAAAAAAAAAAAAAAAAAGTTGAACTTGCTTGGCTTGTTTGCTGAATTTTTTCATCATTGGACTTGGACCTGCCAAATAATGTGCTAACAATAACATGAAAATTAATTTCTGAATTGATTAAATTTTTATATTAATAAATATTTTTATTTATTCTAATATATACTACGTCAATAATTAAATTTATAAAATACATTTACATATATTATTTTTATTAAACATAATGGTTTAAAATATATATTATGTATGATATCTAATTAATATAGGTGGCGCTGAGGAGGCCTAGCCTGTTGGCCGAGGCGGAGGCCCTGGGACTTAAGGTTTCAGGCTCAAATCTTCCTCATCCCCCGCTAACAACTAACAAACTTGTAGGTACTAACAAGCGACACCCGATCAAAAAAATAAAAGATGTTTATAAAAATACTCAAAAAAGAGGAGGCAATAACATCAATTACCCCAAGTTTTCTATAAATTACACGTGTGTAACATCCCTATGTGTATTTTTCATGAATTGAATCTAGTTGACTTGTTTATATGAGTAACCTTAGGGACTAAATTGAGCTTTAGCATAGAAGGAGGATTAATTTGAACTTTTTCTTGATATTTGATTAAAAATATTATTATTATAATAATAATAATGATAATGATGATGATAATAATGATGATGATAATAATAATAATATATTAAGTAGTGGATATTTATGGAAAGTGGAAAAAGATTAGAAAACTCCACTTGTCCACCTTCCATATGTCTCTTAACATTAAATAAATTAATTAATTAAAATAAATAAGCAAATAAGAGGGGAAAAGAGGGTTGGAATCGTGGAAGAAGAAAAAAAAAAGAAAGAGTAAAGGGAAGAAAAGGAAAAGAGAAGAAGAAAAAGGAAGAAAAAGGGAAAATTCTAGGGTTTCTAGTTTTGGCTAAGATAAGTGATTTTATCTTAATTTCTTACATAATTATTACTTCTTAATATGTTTATCATGATAATTAGAAGGAATTAAAAGTAAAAATAGGTTAATTGAAGATGAATTAAAAAGGGAAATAGGTTAATTGATGTAGAAGATAAATATGGTTCTTCATGCTGAAAATTCTGGTTTTCCGTTGAAGATTGTGCTCTAATTTTTGTGGCCATAAAAGAATAATTAAGAGAAAAACAAAACATAAAACTTGTATATATATGTCTTATCTTCATTTCTATAAAAGGGTTTTGTGAAATAACTAGTATGTGAGATTCTATGGAAGTTTGTTTGGGACTGGTTTGGGTAACTAGTCCAGTAGACTACCTGATGTTGATTAATTATTTTGAGGATGTTAGAGACTGAATTAGAAAAATCTATAAACACGAGTTTTATTCCTTTATATGTTATCTAAAACCATGTGATGCAGTTTTGTGAAATAATAGATGTGTAATGATAAATCGTCCATGGAGTGGGACTGGTTCTGCTTGCTATATCTGCAGGCAGTCCGGTTTTCCCCAATTTATATAAGGACCTTAGAGGCTGAAATAGAT
>CATIWM010310192.1:0-44152 GCA_949671775.1 Mallotus repandus
TAATTTAATTTAAATATATTATCAATATCATTATATTTGGAAAAAAAATTAAATTAATACTTTTTAAAAGTTTAGTCTTATTCATACGTTACAATTGAAGATTAAGAATTTTTTTTATATTATGTATATATATAAATAGTGAAATACTATTTATGAATAGTACAGTGCATATTTATAAATAGTAAAATATGTATTTATGAATAGTAAAATACATATTTATGAATAGTAAAATACTATTTACAGTAATCAATAATATAGAAAATTTCATCATCATTTTAAAAAATTAAAAATGATATTACTCTTTGTAACTACAAACATAGTAGTGAAAACATCATCAAGATAATATAAAATATATTTCTAAATTGTTATATTACATATAACTTAGCCACCATTATTTAACTTAAAAATATACTCTTTTACAACACTTACATAAATAAGAATAAAAATAAAATAAAATACGAGGTTTCACTGACAAGGATGTTGGTGAACCTTATTCTGAACTTTTATCTACACTCACTCAACTCTGTTCACCAACTATCAAGCCCTACTATCTGAAAATATTTTTAAAACAAAATAAAATGAGTACAGAAATACTCAGTGAATAGATATATCAAGCAGAAAATAATTTGGTTAAACCAAACACATTTAACTTCTTAAATGCTAATAATAGAGTGTTTGAAAATTATATTATAATCCACTTGAAATATCAAGGTCATTATTGCCTTCAAACTTATACAAAACTCAGATAAATAAAACACATGATTTTCAATCATCAAAATAATATTTCATAAGTATTAACCATCCCTACAATAAGCATCATAGTTTGGCTATAACATACAGGCCATCACAAGCATCACTCTCTAGGCACACTTGAAGGCTAACATTAGCACGAAATGACTCTTCTACCTTCACCGTCCTGCGATCAAGTGCCTTGTTGTTTATTGCGTAATAACAACCATCAAAAATCTCAAATGTGCATATATCACCTCAGCACATTCACACATCTCATATAGGATGGTAATACCCAAAATCAAATACCATTTCATCAAATAATTAATCAAAACAATTCCATCACATTTACAATTCAATAGAGTATTCAAAATCAAACCAATTCTCATCATAATTCAAAGGAATAAAATCAAGCTATTTATAATCTCATTTAAATCATTGGGTATCCAAAATAATCTTAAATCATATTACAAAATAAAAACATAGAGTAATAACACACTTGGTTTGTGAACTTGATACCATAATTGTTTTAAAGCTTGTATCATAACTAGTAATTCATGAGGTAAATAAGATGAACTCAAACAATTTCAATACAAAAATTTTATGTCCATAAAACAACATTAAAAAATCACTTAATTACTGAAATAAAGAGATTTTAAGGGCTTGAACATCTACTCCCAAAATAACTTCCAAAACAAATACAACCAAGACACCGTTTTGCTTAATTCGCTCCAGCACTTTCCTTTCCTTTTCCAGCACCTAACAAATACAATGTTATTTATAAATCATTAATATAATAATCCCACATGACACTCGAACTATGCAGCCCCCAAATGATATGCATAAAATGCAATTAAGCTTAATTCTACAAATTAACTTCACTAACTCTAAAATAGTGGTTTTCAAGCCTAAATTAGAAAAATCACTACGACCTGTAGAAAAGGAATTTTAACCTCATATTTTAACCAGACTCAAATATATAAGTCTAGTATCTTAAATAAAAATTTTACTTCAATTTCTCAACTATTAAAGGGCTTAAGGATAGCTCAACATAATCTGCTTCAATAATCCTGGCAGAGAGAGCAACTAAAAGTATGATCTCGATTGACCATGTTACAGATGGAATCAGCTCCAATTCAAAACTAAAAAGCTTTAGATAACTATTTAAAGTTTTATTAGAATCAAACAAAACTTAATTTTGAGTTTCCTAGTTCAAGATATACTAGAAATACTAAGACTAGTTCTTAACTCATGAACTCTATAAACCTGCTTTTACAAGTGAACTTTGAAAAATTTCTGGGACTTATAGAAAAAGAATTTTGAGCTGAAATTTGAATCAGTATTAGATATATATGTCTATAATTTTCTGTAAAGATTTCACATCAATTAGACAACCATAAAAATCAGTATAGATAACGAATTACAACTAATTCAAAGAAACTAACAGACTAAGCAATAAAATGTTTTCTCTTATTAACTTAACATAGAAACTGAATCAGATCAAGTTCAAAGAATAAAAATCTTAGATAACTCTTCAAAGTTTTTAGATAATCAAATAACACTTAATTTGGAGTTTTATAGCTTAAGATATGATCTAATTACAGAGACTGATAAACTAGACTTTATGAACCCGAAATCTGCAACTTAAGAATCCTAAATTAAATCAACCAAAACACTAAAATTACTTACCAAATCAATCACCAAAGTCTTCTAGGATGAATATTACAGGATTAATTTTGTTTAAATCATCAAAATTTTACTTGGAAATCAAACCTAAACTTGGAGAATCAAGCAGCCCCCTTTTTGTTCTTTTCTTCTCTTTCCTATATATTTTTTTTAATGTGGCTGCTAACAAATGCCACGAATTAAGGATAATAACAGCCCCATTTTGATAATTCAACTTATAAAATATCCATTTATAACCTTAATGACATGTTTAAACTTCCTTTAAATCTTTAAGCTTCCAATTGTGGATTCTAGGATGGCTATTATTTCAATTGAGTCATTTTCTCTATAACTATATCTATATATATACTAACTTATACTTAAATTCAATCAATATATTGAATGTAAATGTAATATATAATGAATGCAAATGTACTTATAATTAGGGTACGGATGTGACAATAATATTTGCATTTAACTTGTAAACACTTCTGTATAGACATAACTAATCAATAAACAAACTATATACATTTGAATAATCAAAAAGTGATTCACCTCAAAATCTCATAGAATACATGTTGTCAATCAAGCTATAACTCATCCATCATATATTCACACCAATCACACAATTCCACTTAAGAATTCAATCAATGCTTATACTCACCATTTAGATGTCAAACACTTTATGGATGACTTATATCTCCTTCTCGAGCTTCACCAATGCTTTGATATCCTAAAATATGATACATATTTGATCAATAATATGCCTACAATTAGTGTTCATGCTTAGTATGCAATTAGGATATGTTTTATACATGTAAGCCAAATATTTATGGATATTCTTCCTTATTGGACAACCTGAACTTGCTGGACTTGAGAGTGAATAACTTTCCTCACAAAACTCCAATTACTTGATTATTTTTCCTAAATAAACTAGACATATAGGGCTATAATATATCCAAATCAGCATAATATATCCTCTATACAATAAATGGTGAAATTCTGAATTCAGACTTATGTTCTGCACAAAAATAATTTGAGCAATCACTTTCAGTTTAGAATTTCTCAAGTTATACAAGTCCAATTGTAAAACCCTTTTTTAGGAACTTTATTAACATATAAAGGAACAATGACATATAAAGGAACAACTTTCATGTTTTATACTTCATCTAATTCAGCCGCTAAGGTCTCATAATTTTTTGGTAAAAGCAAGCTACCTATAGTAAATGCAATCCGAACTAGTCCCATTTAACAAAGAATTTCTCATCACACACACCAAATCTCATGAAATAATTTTACAAGCATGTTGATAAGACATGATTTTATAAGTTTCATGTTTTGTAATTCTTATAATTTTTCTTTTTGGGCTATAAAAAAAGGGTGTGAAATTTTGCCCCAAAACATTATCCATAAGCTATAATATCATAGTAATTCTAATTGTTTGCTTAAAATCATTTTCACATCATCACCATATAATTTAAAGGGAAAATAATTGACTTGCCCAATCAATAGATGTAATCATCAAAATTTCAAGGTTAAAAGCTTGAAAGAATGAGAAAGGAATTACGTTTTGTTGGCCAATGAATTGTAGTTTAAGGTTATGAAGGAGGTAGAGCTTTATAGTCTTCCTACATAAGACAAATTCCATAAATATCCACTATGATATTTAATTATTCTTATTATTACATTTTAACCAATAACAAGTAAAAATTTTAAATCCATCCTCCTTCCATGCAAAAGCTTAATTTAGTCCTAATAGTTACTCATATAAACAATTCAATTAGATTCAATTCTTTATATATTTATTTATTAACTAAATTTTCAATTCTATAATACTCCCAGTTACATCCTATATTCCACATACGCAAGTGTACCACTGCAATGCACTTTAATAAATATATAATAAATGAAAGAATGTGGCATACATATAGTCAAATGAAATGATTTGAGATGCATAAGTTCAAGTGAATTACATGTGATGCGTCAAGGATGTTACATTAACTACCATGCTTCATGCTTTAAAATGGCCAAAACTAGACTTCTTAATCTAAAAAATAATTATGATTTAATGAGCCGCAACTCAATGAATATAAACATCAATTAAATTCTAAAGGCTCCTTTAACAATCAGCTTAAATAACTCATAAAACAAATAGAAAATTAAAATATTACAAATGCATATGCTTTGATTTCTTTTATTTATTGTGACCTTGCAAGACAATACTGCACCTAGGTTCAAGTGAAATAAGTGACAAGTGATAATTGATTTCGCTGACCAGCACATAAAAAGTGAATCAAGTGATATCCTTTGATCATTAACATTTGCCAAGTGATTTGCAAGTATTTATCAAGCTAGTCATAACATTCTCTTATATCCATATGTTGTTGGGATTTTGTGATTCAAACACACAGCGAAAAAATAAAATTTTAATAAAAACCCCTCACAAAATCCATGTAATTCGATTAAATAATTTATTTAGGGTTTCCAAAACCTTACCACAGACGAAAAAGGGCAAAATTGATGGAAAGACGACAAGGGGTTTACACTGGTGACACCCTACCTTGAGCTTTTATTATCTTTGTCGGATTGAGACGTCTTCAATATGGCTACGTCCTCTACTAGTATCCACATGAATAGGATGACCAAAACGAATCAGTGTGCTAGTACTTCTTCTTAAAAGTCTCACATTTCAATCACTGTGTGTTTTTTCTTATCAAAAGGTGAAAAACGAATCCTTAAGAGGCAGAATACCATTGTCCATGAAACCCTAGACAAAAGGATATATATATACACTTTACATTAAGGTTTCACTTATCAAAACAATTTTGGTAACTCTTCACTTGCCAAAACAATTTATGTATATTTCACATTTTATTTCTGTTTTGATTCAAATTTCAAAACAGAAATTATTTCATATTTATTTAAGATAACAATTACCTTAAATAAATAAATTTATATATATATGTATACAAATTTATTTATTTACCATAGAGTTTTTACTAGGCTAGTAAACCCAAGTTCATTTTGGGCCTATCTTAAGTGTATAAACCTGTAGGTTCACATAATGCTGGTAGTAGGCCTACTAATCATAAATGGCCTCTAGCAAGACATTATGACCACCTAATTTATGTGAAGACCAATAATCCGACATAACCTATTTTATAGTGAATATTGTAGTCCTTTTGTCATACAATACATTGGTTTAACATAAGGCATAGTTTATGTCATCCTTGTATAATTCAACCACATTATTTCTTAATTCTAAGTAGACTGAGATTGATAACTCTTTATCAATTCATTCTGGCATGGCCATGCATTTTTCTTTAGTCAAGGGGCCCATAAATATCTTACTCATATTAAATGAGGGACAAATTCCTTCTCAATAACTCACGTTCCTCACATAACTCATTCTGTATCCAACAACAATATATCTCATCATTTTGTTAAAGACAATATTAGAATGTGTCAAAATACAAAATAATTACGTAGAAAACCATGGTGATTTTATAGTCAGATGACTAAAACAATATTACTGTGTTGAGAATTATTTATGACAATTATCTATGTAGTATTCTCATGGTGGGTCAATCCAAAACATCATTTTTCAAACAAGTACCTATGAGTTGGCTAAATATCTCATATACAAGATTAGTGAAATATAATCATCAGTCAACACCATACTAGCCATAATTCATTATTATTTCAATAATAATGAATGACTAGGGATAAATCAGAATAGAACTCATATTTAACCTAAGGATTTTACTATCAAGCCACACACTTGATGACCAACAACATATGATAAACTCAAAATATTTTAGTTATAATGAAAATGTCTCTTTATTAATATAATCAACATATGACAAAGTCAAAATATGGTCGTACATGATTGACCTCGTGCATATTACTAACATATGTAACTGTTCAAATGCAAATGTATAATAAATAATTATTGCAGTCATAAATTTATCATTTGTCTTATATTTGTATAAGCATAAACATAACAATGTATAATTCATCAATACTCATGAAAATGGACATAGAGCAACCCAATCAAAGCTTAATAAAAAACATATTTCGGTTAAGCCACAAATCACAAATTCCACATTCATATTCATATAATCACACAATTACACATTAGAATCCAATTGATATATATACTCACCTCCTTAGGTAACAAATAATTTAAATACGACTTGCATCGCCTTCCTGTACTTCAACAATATTTTGAGAGCTTAGAATATGACATGTATTTTTAATACAAAAAGAAAACCCTAGGATTTTTTCAATTTTTCTTCCTTCTTCTTCTTTTTCTCGTTTTCTTCTCCTTGCTTTTCTTTTCATTCTCTCTCTCTTTTAGCCCCCTTTTATTTTTTTTGGAAAATTTGTCCTCTTTTTAGTCCCTATACTTACTCTTCATTACTTCTAGCTAATTAGTTAATTTATTAATTAAATCCTTAAAGTTTAATATTCACTATTTCTATTCCTAAAATATGATATATATATATATATATTTTTAGAAAAAGTATGGAAAACCATCATGTGGCTTCACGGTTTTATACTTTTAAGTACGTGTTTCATTTTGTGACAATTTGGGTCATGTGTTTGTTGTCATTTGACAATTTTCAGTATATAAGACTAACGCCGTTAAATGAGTCCGACAAGGTGAAACACATATATAAACACAGAACCCAAATTATCACAAAAGTGAAACACATACTTAAAATTGTAAAACATTGAAACCATAGGGTGTGTTTCCTTCCTTTCATCTTAATTGTTTTTAGTTATGTCGTACAATGTGTCAAACTCATTTAACTGTATTAGCCTCATATATTGAAAATTGTCAAACGGCCACAAACACATGACCTAAATTGTCAAAAAATGAAACACATACTTAAAAGTACAAAACTATGAAACCATAGAGTGGTTTTCCGTATTTTCCCTATTTTTTTATACTTAATCAATTCATTGAAAATTTCTTATATTATAATTATGTTATCCTTATCTTTATTTCTAGGAAATAAATCATATAAATCATGCTTATGCCATATTCTAGATCTTTATAAATATGATATGTAATGCATATGAAATGCACATGTTAAAATAAGAGACTTTTGTGATGCATATGTTCATATAATATTAATAATTGGTGAAGATAGGGATGTTACATCCCCCCCCCCTCCCGAATAATTTTTTTCCTCAAAATTCAATACCCATAAATAAGTTAGGATATTCTCGTTTCAAGTTTTCCTCTATCTCCTATGTGGTTTCTTCTTTTGAACAATTTTTCCATAACACTTTAACCAAGGGAATTTCTCGATTCCATAATTATTTTGTCTTATAACCAATGATTTTTATCAGTTCTTCAACATAACTCAAATTATCAACAATTTCTAATATATGTGGGATCATATCAATATCTTCTAAGCATGCTCACATGAAACATATCATGAATCTAGGTCATTTCTAGTGGTAATGCTAATCTATAAGCTAATGGACCAATTATTTTAAGAATTTGATAGGGCCTTATGTATTAGGCAGTTAGTTTTCCTTTCTTCTACTAAATCAAATTACCCCTTTCCATGGTAAAACTCGAAGGAATACTTTCTCACCCACTTCATACTCCACTTCTCTCCTATGTTAATTTGCATAGCACTTTTGTGTTTATCTTGTGTTGCTTTGAATCTACTTTTGATTAGTTTTACTCTGTCCATGGTGCCTTTTACTCTCTCTAGCCCTTCTAATATACAGGTTCACTATTCATCCTAATATATAGGACTATGACACTTTCTTCCATATAATGCCATGTATGGTGCTATCTGATTATTACTATGATATTGATTATTATATACAAACTCTATTAAACTGATATACTCATCCTATGCTCCCTCAAATTCTAATGCATATGCTTGAAGTATATTTTTGAATGTCTAAATTGTTCATTCTGATTGCCCATCTGTTTGCTGATGAAAAGCAGTGTTGAAATTCAATTTGGTACCCAAAGCCTTATACAAACTCATCTAAAAGCAAGATGTAAACTGTGGATCCCTATATGACATAATGGATATTGGTACCCCAAGTAACCTAACAATTTCATTCACATACTTTTTGGCCAAGTATTCAAATGAACTACCCTATTGAATAGGTAAAAAGTGCAATGACTTAGTCAATTAATCAATGATCACCTATCTTTCTTTCTTAGAGTTCTTGGTAATCCACACACAAAATCCGTTGCTATTCTTTCCCATTTCTATTATGGTATTATCAATGGTTTCAACTTTTCAATTGGTGCTTGGTGCTCTGCTTTAACCTGCTGACATGTCAAATATTTTGAAACATACTCAACTATATCTCTCTTCATTCTAGGCCACTAATAATATGGTTATAAGGTGTTATACATTTTAGTCATTCTTGGATGCATAGCATATGGAGCATCATGTGCCTCTTTAAAAAAAATTTGGCGTAGGTTGTCAATATCAGGGACACAAATACATGACCCCATCATCAAAATAGTATTTTGAATGTTAAACTCTATATTCTCTCCTAGTCTTGCGTTCTTAATCTTTTCTTGCAATTGTGGATCCTTGCTTTATGCTGCTTTAATTGCATCCCGTAATATTGGTCTAACTTGTAAAGTAGCAACCAATACCTTATTTTCTTACAAACTTAGTTTCACATTCATAGCTCATAGCTGAATTAGATAAGATTGTGGAAGCACCCATAAAATTAGCCACACTGCTTCTTAATTTCTTACTCAGAGCATTAGCTACCACATTTGCCTTTTTTAAATGATACTTAATTATACAATCATAATCTTTCAATAATTCTAACCACTGCCTCTGCCTTATATTTAACTCTTTCTAACTCATTAAGTACTTCAAACTTTTATGATCTATAAATATCTAAAATGTTTCTCTATACAACTAATGTCTCCATATTTTCAAAGCAAACACAATAGCAGTAAGCTCTAAGTCATGTACTGGATAAGATAATTCGTAAGGCTTCAGCTATCTAGATGTATATATAATTACCTTACCATCCTAAACCTTGATGAGAAGCCTGTAGGAATAGTTAATCCTAGAGCAGTTGTCAACCTGTTTTCCAATTTATCAAAACTTTTTTTGCATACTTCAGACCACTGAAATGCTATATTTTTTTGAAGTAACTTTGTCAAAGGGCTAGCTATCAATGAAAATCCCTTAACAAATCGTCGATAGTATCTAGCGAGTCTTAAGAAACTTCTCACTTCTATAACATTCGTTGGAGTTTCCCATTTTACTAACGCTTCTATTTTCTTTGGATTTATTTCTACGCCCCGTCCAGAAACTTCATTTACATAATCTAATCAAAACTCACAATTACTCAATTTAGCATATAACTTTTTTTCCCTTAGAGTTTGGAGCATAATTCTTAAATGTTGTTTATGCTCCTCTTTATTTTTTTGAATATATCAATATGTCATCAATGAACACATTCATAAACTTATCTAGATAAGGTTGAAATACTTTATTCAGAAGAGCCATAAATGCAACTGGTGCATTGGTTAAACCAAAAAGGCATTACTAAGAATTCATAATGTCTATACCTGGTTTGAAATAAAGTCTTTGGTACATTTAATTATGAAACTTTAAGCTGATAACAACTTGATTTCAAATCAATCTTAATGAACACTTGAGCTCCCTACAGTTGGTCTAACAAATAATTAATTCTAGGCAAAGGATATTTATTCTTCATAGTAACCTGATTCAACTGCCTACAATTAATACACAACCTCATTGTTCCATCTTTCTTTTTAACAAATAATAATGGAGCACTCAAGGTGAAACATTGGGTCTAATAAATCCCTTATCAAGCAAATCCTACAATTGAACTTTTAATTCTTTTAATTTAATTGGAGCCATTGTATAAGGTAAAATGGATATTAATGATATTCTGGGAAGTAACTCTATCGTGAACTCCATTTCTCTTTCAGGTGGCAACCTTAATAATTCTTCTGGAAATACATTTAAAAATTCATTTATTACCAGAATACTCTCAAGCAAATTATTAGTAGTTATGGTATCTATCGCATGCGCTAAATAAACTTTACAAATACCCCTAACCATTTTGAACACTTTTACAGTATAAATTAAACACACAGGTATAACTTTTTGTACCCCTACAAATATAACTCTTAATTGATTTCGAGATTCTACGATAACCTCTTTAGTAAAATAGTTCACTATTGCATGATGCTTAGTCAACCAATCCATCTTCAGTATTACATTCAATTCACGGAGTGGCAATAATATCATATTGGCTTTCAATTCAATTTTATCAATACAAATCAGATAGTTACTATATATATTATTCACCACCATTATTTCTCCTAAAGTAGTGCCTATATTTAAATCAAAACCTAAAGGTTTATGCTTTTTATATAATCAAGATGCCATGTTTAATGATATGAATGAATGTGTGAAACCAGGATCAATTAATGCATAAGCTTCTAAAGCATGGATGAGAACTTTACCAGTGACAACTTTTGGAGCATTAATAGCTTCTTATCTGGTCATGGCAAACACTCTTACTTGTGTTTGAGGTTTAAAACTCAAACATTTTGATATACTCATACCTCTACTAGTTGTAGTTGTTCTATCCTTACCTCTTGCCTTGCTAGATGTTTCTTTAACTCCACTTATTTTTGAAGCTTCAATTGTGGGTTCCGACATAGCTTTGCCTTTACTGCCCCTTATCACTCTAGTCTTTTCAAGATAGTCTCTAAGTATATGATTAAGAGATCCATAACAGAAACACCTGCCAATTAGTTTTCTACATTTTCCACTATATTGTCTCCTATAATGTACACATGCAGATCTTTGTGCCACAATGTGACTATAGCCTCTACCTACAAAAGATGGAGTTCTAAATCTTCTATTTCTATAATTAAAATGTCCACCCCTTGTACTAAGCTATGGCAGTATGTATCCTCTGCATCTACCTTATTTTCTATTGAAACTTTATACAATCTTACCTGATCCCCTTTTTATTTGCAGTTTCAACCCTTCTTTTACTAACATCTCAACTTTGATCACAATTGCTCTTAACTTAGTATAACTCTCAAGGTTTGCATGAATGATCTTGTCTCTAAGTTCATATCTCAATCATTTCTCAAACATTCGACGTTTATCTTTATCAATAGCTACCAATGAAGATTCATAATGAGATAACTGATAGAATTTTACCTCATATTCAGCTATAATCATTGTCCTTTGCTTTAGATTCAAGAATTCCCTTTTTTTTATCATCCTTATATACTTATAGCATGTAATTATTACTGAACTCAAGAAAGAAATCATCCCATGTAAGAATTAGATGCTTAACATCACTGCTAGTTATTGTGTCCCACCAATCATACATATCCCCTTATGATAATGATACTACATAGTTAAACTTTTCTTTTGGTGTGCATTTCATCAGATTTAGAACTCTCTGTGTCCTTTTTAGCCATATTTCTACAACTGAGGGATTTATAGTGCCATAAAAATCAACTGTACCCTATTTTCTTAATTTATCATACCTTTTTTCCGTATATTCCTATGGTCCATATACTTCATGTTCATGTTACTCAAGATGTATTTGTTCATAAGTTATATGTTATGCATGAGAATGTGCAGGAGATCCAACCCTATCAATAGGTTGATCTCATGGTGGCTGATGTGAAGCTTCCATGGAATACAAATCGGTCATCTCCTTTCTCCTTATGGATGCCCTATAGACATGTAAGACTATATTATATGATGATGCATATAAATGCACACGCTCTATTATGCTCATATGATTATCCCTCATGGAACCTAAGCTGGCTATAATACCAAACTTTAATGTAACACCATATACACTTACTATTATTACGTCATAATATCTCATATTATTATTATTATTATTATTATTGTTAAGCATCATTTGTTAACATGTAGTTACTATACACACATATATGTGTATACATATATAAATACAGACATTTGCATTAACTAGTGAGCATATGTATGTTATAAAAAGAGAGAGTAAGGGTTCAGCCGACAATCTATGCTCCATGCTTTAACTACCATGCTTCATGCTTTAAAATGGCCAAAATTAGACTTCTCAATCTGAAAAATAATTGTGATTTGATGAGTCGCAACTCAATGAATATAAACATCAATTAAATTCTAAAAGGCTTCTTTAATAATCAGCTCAAAACAACTCACAAAACAAATATAAGATTCAAATATTACAAATGCATATACTTTAATTCCTTTTATTTGTTATGACCTTGCAAGACAATTCTACAGTCTTCAAGTGAAACAAGTGACAATTGATTTTGATGACCAACATATAACAAGTGAATTAAGTGATATCCTTTGATCATTAACATTTGCTAAGTGATTTGTAAGTATTTGACAAGTTGGTCACAACATCCTCTTATATCCATATAAAATGCTCAAATGCAAATGTATAACAAGTAATTACTACAATTATAAATTTATTATTTGTCGTATATTCGCATAAGCACAAACATAAATAATTTATAATTTATCAATACTTATACAAGAGGATATAGAGCAACGTAATCAAACTTTCATAGAAAACATATTTTAGTCGAGCCACACATTATAAATTCCACATTCATATTCATATAATTGCACAATTGCACATTAGAATTCAATTGACGCATATACTCACCTCCTTAGGTAACAAACACTTTAAATGCGACTTATTTCAACTTCCCGTACTTCAAAAATATTTTGAGAGCCTAGAATATAACATGCATTTTTAATACAAAAGAAAAATGAGTCGTATATGAATTTTCATGCTTCTTATGCAATATTAGTGTGTTTCATACAAATAAAGTTATGATGCTACTGCACTAGGAAGTTAATAACTCTTTTTATATAATTCCAAATGATCTAATTCTTTTTGCTACTGAAACCAGACACTTGAGAATATAACATATAAAAAATCATATTAAATTAAGCACTACACAAATTATGGTGAATTTTTAAGGTCTACCTTGATTCCTGTACATGCATAGCTTGACCTAGTCATGATTATTTTAATATTCCAAAAGAAATACACAGCCAAATTCAAAGATATTTTACAGACAATTAATAGATATATAAATGAGCAAAACTCATGTTCATCACTTTGTCTAAATTAGTTTCATTATAAATTTCTTTTACAAGTATGAAGATGGGACATAAACCCACAAGTTTTGTGTTTTGTTTTTTCCCTAATTCTTCTTTTATGACCATGAAAATTAGAGTACAATGTTCAACTATAAACCAAAATGATTAGCATGAAGAACTATATCCATTTTCAAAATCAATTAACCTATTTCCCTTTTAGGTCTTTCTAAGTACCATTATCAACATGTTATGAGGGAATAATTACATAAGAAAATAATATGAAATTACTTGCCTTTGCCAAAATTAGAAAACACTAGGATTTTTCCCATTTTTCTTCCTTCTTCTTCACTTTCTCCTTTCCTTCTCATCACTTTTCTTTTCATTCTCTCTCTCTTCCAGCACCCCTTTTACTAATTTTTTTAATTATTTTTTTTGCAAAATTTATCCCTTTTTTAGTCCCTCTACTTGCTCTTTATTACTTCTAGCTAATGAATTAATTTCTCAACTAAATACTTAGACTTTAATCTTCATTATTTCTATTCCTAAATATGATTTATATTTTTTTTATATTCTATCAATTCATTGAAAATTTCTTATATTATAATTATGTTATCCTTATCTTTATTTCTAGAAAATAAATCACACAATCATGCTTATGCCATATTCTACATTTTCGTAGGTGTAATATGTAATGCATGTGAAATGCACATGTTCGAATGAGAAAATTTTGTGATTCATATTTTCATATAATATTAATAATCAATAAAGATAGAGATGTTACAATTGTATTGTGTATTTCTATGTTTGTATATGATCAACACTGATGTAGCTCAAAAATTACATGAATTGCAATTGTGAATATTGTGATATGCTTGTTGTCAAAATTATTGTTGTAGGGCAATGATGAAGCTTCCACCTCCATTATTCTGATTTTGTGCAAATGTTGGCTAACATTTCTTTGGTGACATTCCTTTGTTGTAAGAAATTATGTCTGTATTTTTGCCATAATTTGAAAACTTAAAATATGAGCCTACTTTGCATATATATTTACTATCATTTCTATTTTGCTTTTTACATTTTAATTTCAATGTGCTAGAGTTGTAGCATTGCATGATTATTTAAGGGGACAATGATGAAGCTTCCACCTAAGTTCTAATTTTAAGAAAATTCTATCTAAAATTTCTTTAGTGAAATTACTGTGTTGTTGAAAATTGTGGCTGCATTTTTTGTATGAGTTGAAATCTTAAAACCTGAGCCCCTATTTATCTTATATTTATTTTCATTTGTTCTTTATTTTTTATTCTAATTACTAATTGTTTTTATTTTTATGTTAACAATGCAGGGATGGTAAATATTTTTTTTATGGAAGAATTGTTTTTATGATTGCAATTCCTTTTTTCTTTTGCATATGCAACAAATATGATTTAGACTTTATTTGTTTTGATGGAAACTTTTATATGGATGGCTTCAGATTTTTTGGATGAAAGTCTCAACTTTGTATTTATATTCTGTAAATTGTATATATCAAACTAATTTTATATTTATGAAATTAATTTTGTATCTATCATACTAAAAGTTATACAACTTTCAGCAGTATAGGCTCATTTTTGTATCTATATTCTATGTAAAGAACACAGGTTCGGCCCATATAATGTTAGAAATATAATTTTTTATGTTTGTATTTCTTTTAAAATTTTGGCTTAGCCTAAAAAGGGCCCAATCGACTTACTGAACTACAATTACTAAATTTTTCGATTATTGAACTGAGACATCATATATGAATATTAATTTATTTTAACCTAATTAAAATAGGAAATAGACTTTCTATCAAATTACAATTATATTTTAATTAATTTAATTTTACTTTTATTAGTAAATGACTAAATTATCTGATTTGTATATAATAATGAGTGTAGACTTTTTCGTAATTGTGCTTGCCTCCCTTGTAAATTTAACAAATATTATTCAATAATCATATAAATATATATAAAAAAAACTTACTCCGCTAAATATTATATTACTTATCAAATAAAATATTCAAAATTTAACAAGTGTCATTCAATGATCATATAAAAATAAAGGAACAACTTACTTAGCTAAATATTATATTACTCATAAAAAGATATAAAACAACCTGTCACAACAATAAAATGTAAAAAATAACAAAATAATAAGTGTCCTCTATATAAATTTTTTATGTACATGTAAGTTTGTTTGTAGCACTTATATATAGAAAAATTCATATGCAATAATAATCTACTTTATTTCCATTTTTTTCATCAAATATAATAATAATATGTTCAATAAAAATTCCAATAAGAATACATACATATGCACAACGAGCTCATATAACTAATTTAATGAATGAACTAGCAAATATGAGAATAGCGAATATCGATAGCATTAATGATCATGTAATTCGAGTAAATAATCAATTGCACATTTTTAGTGAGAACATATTGAGTAAAAAAGCTAAGTGTGCTACTTTACAGTCAACTTTACAACCAGATCAAGCGTTTATGACGTTATTTAATTTCACAATCTATAAGCAAATTATGCCAAAACTCTTATAATTTTTCTTCAACAATATGAAATGTATTGAATTGTTGAAGAAGACTGAAAACAATACAATGGAAATTCTAATCTTGATATATTCGATATTGCTTTAAAAATGTCTACAACGATTTATGTAATAGTATGAAATTCAATCTTACAGCTTTGGCGATTCATATTTTAGAATATGTAATAATAATATCCTTTGTAATATATACATAATGAATAAATGTGATTTTCATAGTTTAGAGTTTTTTTAATGTCATCCAAATAATATTTGAATATATTTTATATTGCTATTATTTTTGTACAATATGTATTTAAAAATAAAATTTTTATACATTAAACATTATTTTAATTATGATTAAAAATAAGTAATTTATCCTTAAAATACTATAACATTGCGCGGTTATTATGCTAGTATTTTTTAATAACTTTTCTCTTATTTTAATTATTTTTGAAAAAATTCTTAAATAAAAATAATAAAACTAATAAGAGATTTTTGAAGGGGAGCATTTTATTGGGCTTGTTAGAAGCACGTGTTTTCGTAAGCCCATTAGGCCCTTATTACACAAAACGACACTGTTATCGTATCGTATCGTCTCTTCTCTTGTGGTAAATTCTTGCTCTTCATCATCATCATCAATCTTCGAATCTCAACTTCCCTCGCGCTCTTCCAAGATCTGCTCCTCACTCGCTATTATCTCTGTACTTGTTCTTCTTCTTCTTGTTGTTCCTTTAACCTTTTTTATACATGCACATGGCTCTTTTTATTACTTTTATTTGAAATTATGGACTCCGCTGATGCTTTGTTGTTTTTGGTTAGGTAAATTCAATTTACGATCAGCATTTTGTTTGTTAGTTATGTTGGTTGAGGAGGCCATGCCTTCTGCTCAAAAGGTTTTAATTCTCAATTTTTTTTAAAAAATTTCTGTTACTTTTTCTTTAAATTGTATCATCTTAATTCTTAGTTTTTTGTTATAATTTAATTGTTTTAAAAGCGTTCTTGATTAAATAAATGAAAATTTTTGCTTAATTTGTTGTTATCTTTGATTTTTCAAGATGACGTGATACAATGGGGTGTTTTGATATGCCTGTTTGTTTACTGTGTTTTATTATTGTGATTGTGATGTTGTTTTATGTATCTAATTTTGTCAGAATTTTGATTCTGATGGCAATGGCATCAACCTGGCTTTCAAGAAGTTGATGAAACAGATCGGCAACACTGTTGAGTTTGAGCTTCCAGAGTGGTTTAATAAATGGAAGCCTACTCACTACTCCTTTATAAAGCGCAGTATCCTTTCAAATTAATATTAGTTTATTTTTACAATTTTACCAAGTATATTTTTTGTGTTTTGAATTGTTTTGTTGTTTCTTGTATTATTCAGTTAGTGGATTTTTTTTTCCTGATCATATTCCTCTAAGTCTTGACTTGAAGTATCTCTCTTTCTTGCTCCCCATTATTTTTGTTTGTTGAAATTGACAATTGTAGATATATATCTCACCAAGAGAATCAAAAGACGTCTCGAGGATGATGGCATATTCTGTTCTTGCAGTCTATCACCAGGTTCTTCTGGTGTATGTGATAGAGATTGCCATTGTGGGTAAGAGTGTTCTTGGTCTATTATATATTCTGACTTATATGTGTGGAAACTTTAAGGCCTAGAAAAAGGGTTTCCATTAAGCTTTCATCCGGTCATAGTTGTTAAAGGCAATAGGCGTATTAAGGTGCAAAAGGGTCATGGAGCCTAGGCGCAGGGCGTAGGTACACGCCTTATCGAAGTGAGGCACAAAAAAATTAAAAATAAAGAAAAAATAATAATTCACATGATAGCATTGGATGGCATTCTTTTAATTCAGTAAGGCTAGCTGGACTCAGTTTTTTCTTTTAAAGTTTTGTTTAATCAGTTTAGAGTGGGAATATCCCCAATCCATACAAGTAGGCTTAGTTGAGTTGGGTTTTCTATAATCAGTTTCAACTTTCAAGCTTATATGATATGTTAACTGCGGTCAGGTTGGAAGGCTTGAATTTTGAAGAGTCAATAATTGTCTCTACAATTATTATGGGATAGAATGCTCAGATTTTAAGGATGAAGCCCTTTGTTAATTTGTAGTGTGGTGTATATGGTCATGTGTAGCTTTGGAGACTCATATTTATATGTTCATTGATACTATATTTATGAATGAATGTTTGTGATTTTTCTTTAAATTGCTAATCTTCTAGTTTTGATTGGGATATTCTGATGGTTTAATTGGTTTTATGGTTTAATTGGTTTTATAGTTTAATATAATGTTAAGGGTTTTTTAACAGTTTCACAAGTTCAATTGCTGGACCTGCCTGTGTCTGACTGGCAAATGTATTTTTGCATGGTTAGCAGCCATTACATACATGGGAAAGCATATTTTGTTATGGCTGACAGCTTCAGCTTTGGTTTCCCAAGATGGGAGATAGCCCATTTCTTCCAGCCTTGTCTTCCTTTAATCTAAATTCTTCAAACCTCTTACTGCATGGAAGTTTTCCCAGATTTCATTTTGTAACGAGGCAGAAATCGAGTTTAAGTGGAGAGTAATTTGGCCTATTCACTGTTTCTTTGAAAGAGGCAAATAAATTTTAGTCAGCAGTTGCATTCATAGTTTGATAAACTCCTTGAATATTATCTCATGTGTATGCATTTTACACTTACAAAGATAAAATTGATTGCGACAGGCAATGACTACTAGGTAGGGCCATGGCAGCCCATTTCTCATGACTGTAATTATGAGTAAAATTTATACCCATGCTGGAACATGTTGGTTTGTTTTTTGCAATCAAATATTAAAGGTTCTGTCCACATCAAAGGTTGATAGCAGTTTTAGATTTTGGCCTCATAAATCTGCCTTTTAATCTGTTACGGGTTCATAGTAAATCTATCACAATGAAATCATATTAAACTGAAACAAGAAGCATCATTTGTATCATGTTCATTGTTGTCCATGACTGCTCAGGAACTGGGGTTGCATAGTTGGTATATCATGTAGCTTTGTACACACCTTATTAATCTTTATTATTGCAAAATGGTTTTTGTTTATCTGAAATTTTCTTTTATAACTATTAGAATTTATTATAATTTAATTTCTCCTTCCCCATCAGGATGCTACTGTCTAGCTGCTCTTCAGGATGCAAATGTGGGAATTTATGCCTCAACAAGCCATTCCAACATCGACCTGTGAAAAAGATGAAATTAGTACAGGTATGTGACTCACATGTCCAGGAAAAAAAGGATGAGTAACTATTTTTGGTAATTCTTGAGTAAAATATATGATTTTATTAAATACTGACAAAGAGGGCTAAAAGTATGCTGTCACGAACTACAGCAGCAATGTGATTCTGTTGTGCTAATATCTAGGAAAAGGTAAATTTGCATGATCTACTTATATTATTATTTTTCTCCTGTTATTATAAATGAAACACTCATACACATGCAGAGTGCAGACACATATACACACACTGAGTGCAGACACATATACACACACTGAGTGCAGACACATATACACACACAGAGTGCAGAGACACATATACACACACACACTTGCATTGTTTTTAGGCTGCTGACCAGAAATATTTGGTTGTTGCTTTGAAGTAATTTATGTCCACAACTTTCGGTTCCCTCTTTGCTTGTGTGCTCTAATGCTTCACATTTTTTTATATGATTTCGCTTTGCTTAAATTTATTGTTTCCTGTTTGCACACTCAAAATATGAAGTTGATTGAGGTATTGCTTGTAGACTGAGAAATGCGGAGCTGGGATTGTGGCAGATGAAGATATTAAACAGGGAGAATTTGTAATAGAGTATGTTGGTGAAGGTGATATTTAAATCACTGCATATCATCCCCATTGGAATTATAGTTATAAAATTTTCCTGTTGCATTTTGTTTGGCACCTATTTTTTAGCGCTCAAGCTTACTCTTTTATTACTGCAGTTATTGATGATAAGACCTGTGAAGAAAGGCTTTGGAATATGAAACACCGTGGTGAAACAAATTTTTACTTGTGTGAAATAAATCGTGATATGGTAATTGATGCCACATACAAGGGAAATAAGTCAAGATACATAAACCACAGTTGTTCTCCTAATACTGAGATGCAGAAATGGTTGGACACTGACCATATTCTTGTTTCGTTCTTAATTATTAGCTGGGTGGTTTTACATGTTTAAGTACCTTTTTTTGTTTTGTTTTCTTTTTTTTCTCAAGGATAATTGATGGCGAGACAAGAATTGGCATATTTGCAACTCGTAATATAAGAAAGGGCGAGCATCTTACCTACGATTATCAGTATGAACACTTGCATCACCTCTATTGCGCTAATTAGTCTCTGCTGGAATTTTATCTTTTGTGCACCATCCATAGTTGAATTTTTCTTTCTTGTGTACAATACATGCATAAATTTTTTTTCTGCTTGATCAATTTTTTGTATGTCAATTACAGTTATTCTGTTTTCTTTCAGACCTGTGTTTTCATGTCCAATCTAATAAATTTAGCAGGTTTGTTCAATTTGGTGCAGATCAAGACTGTCATTGTGGTGCTGCTGGCTGTAGGAGAAAGCTGGGGGTCAAACCCAGCAAGCCTAAGATGTCTTCAGATGCTGCTTTGAAATTAGTAGCATGCCAGGTGGCAGTGTCATCTCCTAAACTGAAAGCAATTTTATCTGGAAAAGATGTATGTATAGAAGATCTTTTTGTGCATTTCATATAATGGCATTTGCAACCTTTTTTTTTTTTTGGTTATATTACAATTTGCCCAAGTTCAAATGAAGCTAGACTGATTCTACGTACAAAAATTTTTTTTTTTACAGGTTTATCAAAATGGAGGGTTGCGTGTAGGTAAGCCATACTGTTCTTAGGGCATCAACAATGGTTTATACTCTCTACAGTATAAATCATATGCTACATCATCACTTTATTATCCCCTCATTCATTACATTTTTTCTTACTGTAGATTACACTAAAAAAAGTATAATAGTATGGACCCACTATCAAATCACATATTTATTTTAATAATTCATTTTCATATCCCATAAATAAATAAATACATTTATAATCTTCTTTCAAAAAAATAAATTTATCATCTAAAATAATTTAAATATTTTTTAGAAAATAATTTATTATTTCTAAATTTTTTTATTAATTTTCGGAAATGACATCATAATCATTCTTAATTAAAAATATTTCATTCAATTAATTTAACTCCATCACATAATTTAAATTACATAAAATTATTGTTATTATTATCATTTTTTAAGGTCTGAATAATTGCTAGCGATTAAATGAGTTAATCACCAAACAACAACACAACAACAACAACAATATATATATATATAAGCTAAGGAATATTATATTTAGCTTTAAGGATAGAACACATATGCTCATGAATTAAGGAAATAGAAAACAAAGTAATTTTTGTTGTGTGAATTGACAGAAAGAGGTTGAAAAATAGAGTGATGAAAGATAAAAATATTATCACATAATATAGCTGAAATTTAAAAAAAAAATCAAAATCAAAATATTTAAAAATATTAAAATTTGTTCAAAAATTATTTGCCGTTCTGTTTTTAATGTTGCAAAAATTCAGTCATGTAAAATCTTTAGCCTCAATTTTACCGTTGCCCGCCAAGTACAATAAAGTAATAATTTTCAATTAAAACAAACATGGCCCACCAAGTACAAAAGAAGTGCAAAAGTTGAAGACATTATGCGTGTTATCAACATTACATACATAATGCTGATGACACTCTCACTATGGAGAGAGTTCCATAGGTGGGTGTAATAGAGGGCATTATACCCTTTCATTACACCCACTGTGGATGCTCTTAGTTTGTTACCTTCTTTGTCTATTGAACTGCCAGAACCAAAAAGTAAGCACAACTGTATGCAAGCATTTTTTTGTGATGTGTTTACCCTCTGTTTCAGGGAGTTCGCAACATGTTCATAGCAACCGGCAGACATGCTCTTATAATTGCATTGGTGAAGTGATTAAAATTTTTCGTCCACTTAATGAGAGGTATTTTTGGAATGATAAACATTTCTTTTTCCAATCAATCTTAATTTCTTTTAAGTGATTACTTCCAAAAAACAAAACTTGTGAATTTCTGCAATAACCATGCTTTTCCTATATGGAAGTGAATTGTTTCGTCAAGAGCAGGTTTAGAACTTCAAGAATGGTGGGGTAGGAATGAGGGAAACAATAAGAAAAATCTTTAAAAAGTTGTCGATGAAACTTCACAATTGTTTTGGGGGCCGAGCAAATTATATTAAAAATAGTTATGTTTAGTATCTTGTTAAAAGGTTATCTTTTTGGAGAGTTCCTTTCCTCAAGCAACAACATAATTCCACCTTCAGTTTGGTATCATACCTCTTATGAATATGTAAACAAAGAGATTTACTTTAATTTTAGAGGGAAACGTTCATGTTATTTGCATGTCCAACATTTGGAAATTTGCCCGTCATTTAATTTTCTCACTGTTAAAAACAATTTATCTAAATTGCCAGGCATTCGATGCAAATCCCTAATGTTCCAACATTCGTTAATCTTAGATTGTCATCTTCTTGATTTTGATCTCCACCTCGATATCACAAATACCTTAAAAGTCAATTTCTGATCATAATTTTGTTTTCTCCATCCCTTTAGGAGTTGTAATTTTATTTGGAAGATATGGGAGAGATTGAAGTTGATTTGATCTAAGAATTTATTTCTTGGTCAGTTATGAAAGCTTTTTATGTTCATGGTTCTTTTTTGTTTTGGGGGATCATTTTGAACTTAACATGTTTGACTAAAATGTACCCAGTTATGGTATTTTGCTTCTGCAAATATTATGCTAACTACTTTTTTCCCATGTTTCATATTCTAGATCTTTTGGGATGATTAAACGATTTGATAAGCATTCAAGAAAACATGCGGTAAGAAGAGTCTCTGTTCTGTTTGTGAACAAAATGATCACCATGATACCATCTAAGTGCATCTGTTTTGTTGCAGGTAATGTTTGAAGATGGTGTTGTCGAATTTCTAGACATGTCAAAAGAAGATTGGGAATTCGTATCTTTATGATCAATTTCAGGGTAAACATTATGATTGACCGTGCTTGCTTTTAATTTTCTGATTTTTTTTTAAAGACCAATTATAGGTACATGTGTTGAAACAAATTAAATTCAAATTAGATAAGGTCAAGTAGTTGCAATATTCATTGGTTCAGTAGTTATCAATGCTGAATTTATTTATTTAAAAAGTAGTTAGAACTATATCTGGTTTGTATTTGGACTGCATACCATATCAAATGTTTTGAAGGCATTATTTTATCATTTGAAATGAATGTCACTGCACAATTTAAGAGCTTTGATACTATGAAATGAATTGCAGTGTATTTACAGGGAGGGACTGGTGTTGCCTCCTTCCAGGATATACTCAATTGTGCAGATAGCCTGGCCCTTCTGGTACCAGATTGTGTCTTATAACAGCTGATATCTTAGGGAACAATTGGTGAACTTGAATCATCAAATGAATGCTTATGTTGGCAGAGTGTGCTGTAACTTGACTTCAGCAAGCAAATTCTTGATTTGTGGCTATGATTTCCAAGTCCTACTTCTAGAAAGAAAAACAAGGTATCTAGATGTCTACATAGGGTTTCCTGGTCTAAGTAACTAAAATGCTTTGCCATAAGCTTTCTATCTATAGAGGATGGAAAAAGGACATTCTTTGTATAAGCTGGGAAAAAAGTTCTCTCAAAAATGAGCTCTTTCCTGCTTCCTGATTTACTTCAACTCGGTGGATTATCATTTTTGCTGTATTGGCTTTATCTATTGAATTTCCACAATTCTCCATGATTCTATGCTAAAGCATTAAGTCCGACTTCCAAGGATTAGTTTTTGCAACACATTTTGGTGTTTGAAAAGTAAGAATACGGTTTTCACATCATTTCAGTTATTTTAAATGCTGTTAGTTATCCTTGGATTTGATGTTGAATGGGAGACAATATGTATCCAGTAGTGCTTTAGGCTGGTACAACTATTTTATTACATGACATATTTGCTGATTTTGACTTGCATAGCTGAAAGTCAGATTTTTTGCTTAACAAAAATGCAAGTTATGAGCTGTGTAGCTAGGTTGCCTATTAGCTATGAAATGTATGATTATCTTTATATGTAAAGTTTTTTGCTTCACTTTTAATATATAATTTTTTTTCTTGTAAACTGTGACCTTTTCCTTTATGATCTATCTCATTGGGCTTTAATTTGTTAGCAGGTGAGAAAGGGCTTTCTTATTGACAAATGTTAGTGGATGTTGTGTTAACCATACAATGTTCTGTGCTCACAAAAAACAAGATGGAACTCGCCTAAAGAAGGTGGAAGAACGTCGTTGTATCAAAACACATTAATGCTTAATTTTTTTTCAAGAAAAAAAAGTAAGAGTTGGGGACTGTTGGTATTGTTGGCTTAGGCTTGGGGAGCCATCCTCTATGTAGATTATGCATGCGGCAGGGCAGAGCAATTTTTGGAGACATGTTGTTATGCCATTTGCAAGAGAACTTGAAGCATCGTTGGAGTCGCGGTGCGAGCTTGCAAATCAAGCCATCTGGGGGAGTAAAACTATTCTATTCTTGTAATAACGTTATGGCTAATAACACTTTCTCCACTAAGGATACGTACATTTTTTTTAGTGTATAATTCAGGTAGATTGTGGCTAGTTGATTGGGTTCATTATTTTTGTGATATGTATCTTCTCTTAGCAACTGGTAAGAGATGAGTAGTCTTGACAAGAAATCTTCCTATGTTATGCGTTGTATCTACAATAAGATTCTTTTTGTCTGGGAATTGTTTGGAGTTTCAGCTTTGATGGGAGAAGTGGTGGTGATTGAATTGCCATATTACGTTGTGGGTGGGTGGCTGTGCAGCGAGGAATTGGCGAGGAATCGGGTGGGGTTGGTGTTGTGGGTCCTATCCAACAACCCAAACCAACCCCCACACAATTCAAAGTTGAAAATGCCTTTATCTGGTGCTGGTAAGGTTAGTGGGGTCGATAAAAGTTGGAGAAGATGGTGACTGGTGGATTCACAGTCATCAATCAAGTAAAATTATTGTTTATGTTTTTTTGTCCACAACAGAATTTGGGTTGGAGGGATTTTTTTTTTCCCTAAAATGCTGTCAAATTATTAATTTCTTAAATGAACTGCAAACTGTTTTTTTTTTATGCTGAAACTTAAATAGTGGCGTGATAATTTTTTTTTTTGCTATTTTAAAAGAAGTAATGGGTTTAAATTTTTGATACTGTAAATAATGAAATTCTTCTGCTTTGTTTAAAAAAATTTAGGACACTGGTTTTGTAAAAAAAATAACATAAAAAATATTGATATGCAAAATTTTTGCTGTAATTTTACCTTTTTTTTTTTCATTTTCTTTCTGAAGGGATGACAAAGAAGTGGCCACTGAATTTTCAGATTAAATAAGTTCACAAAAAAAAAATCATTTTGGCTTTAAAGAATTCCTAGAATTTGTTTCTGTTGGGTAAATAAAATTGGACACATGTTATGCTTATAAATGGATTATTATATCATTAAATGACGTGATTGTGGCAGAAATGACAACATTTATAAAAACAATGGTTCACGAGGCAAAATAAATTATGTCACGTGCTGAAAGGGGTGAATCGAGACTACCAGATTTTTTTGTTGTTAAAAAAAAAAATCACTTACTTACGTAGGTAATAAAGGAATACTCTTTAGCTCCATTACTACACTAATTTTTCCTAAAGTGATTTAACAAAAAATTGATGGCTTTTTATAATTTTATTCCAATTAATTCAACTTATATTCCTTTGATCGTTTAAAAATGGGTTCCTAATGAAGATTTTGGCACAATATCAATTTGTCTAATTAAACTTAGCAAATAACTTTTTTTGTTTGTTTAAAAAATGATTTTTTGGCAAGTGATGGAGTAGTCAAATGGTAACTCATCTCCAAGGGTATCATGAAACATAAGATTTGATTCTTGTTGTTGTCAATTTAAAAGGGGAGGGCTGCCCCTGTTGTACAGTCTATTAATGCTAAGTTATATGATTTCCCAATTTACCAAAAAAAAAAATTCTTACGAACCGATCACATTAATAGGAAAAATCACACTAATAAAAAGAAGGCAAAATGTACACAAAAACCCTTAAACTTTGATGAAAAGAACAAATGACATCATAAACAAAAAAAAGTATAAAAAAATCCATAAATTTTTAAAATAGTTTAAATAGACCCCTTTTCAAATTTAAAATATGGGTTAACTCTATTTTGGCTCCTGTACTTTTATTTTTTTCAAATTTAGCCCTTGTACTTTTATTTCTATACATTGAATCCCTACACTTTTTTGTTGAATAATTTTTTTATACTTGAATAAATTCAATTAGTTTTGTCAACATTATAATTTATGTTATATTTTAAAGAAATTTTAAATTCAATTGTATTTCAATTAGACAATTTAAAAAATATTTCTTTAAATTAGGCTATTTTACAATAAATATTTGAAAAATAATATATTTTAATTAATAATTTTATTTAATTATAAAATATAATTAATTTAAGATAAAATATAAAATTTGCTATATTTTATCTTAAATTAATTATATTTTGTTATAACAATTAAAATTATAATGAAAATATGCTAACTTATTTTATTGTTCAAATATTTATTATAAAATAGCCTAACATAAAAAAATATTTTTATTTTATTGTTCAAATATTTATTATAAAATAGCCTAACATAAAAAAAATAATTTTTAAAAATTTTTCTAATTTAAATTTGATGCTTGGATAATTTTTTTTGAAATTTAACACAAATTATAATATTGAAAAAATTAAATGAGTTTTATCCTTATAAAAAATATTTTTTCATTTATGATATATTAATTGAAATTATATATTTAAAAATAACTAAAAATATTTAATTAGTTTTATTTATAATTGTCGATGTAACTAATAATTTAATTAAAATTTATAGAATTTGATTGTAAATTTTTTTTTATAGAATTTAATTGAAAAATATTATAATAATTTATAAAAGTAATGGTAATATTATCCCTAACAAGTAGAAAATAGAAGGTAACACTTTTATTTGTCAACATTGAGTCCCCATATTATTATTTTGGCATACAATGAGTCCTTAATTTGATGGTGTTTGAAATTGTCATCAAATTAAGGACCCAATGTGTGACAAAATAAAAGTATAGGAACTCAATATATAAAAATAAAAGTGCAGGGGTCAAATTAGAAAAAAAATAAAAGTGCAGGGGCCAAAATAGGGTTAAGCCATATTTTAAATTTGAAAAGAGTCTATTTGAGAAATTTTTAAAAGTTTATGAATTTTTTATATATTTTTTTTATTTATGGTGTTATTTGCTATTTTCATCATAGTTTAAGGGTTTTTTTTACCTTTTGCCTAAAAAGAATTTTATCCCCAATTCACAATGATGATAAAAATATAAATAAATTTTTAATCTTCTTAATTTATATGAAAAATAAATTTAGCTATGAAATTTCACTCCCAGAGTAAGATTATCAGAATTAAAAAGAATAAATCAAGAATAATAAAACAAATTAAGGGTTTGATTAGCAAAATGAAAAATAGGATGAATGAATCTTTATTTTTCCTTTATCAATTATATTTACAACCCTAAAGATTGTAATTAAATCTGTCACCTAACAAAATAAGGGATCAAATAGTAAATTATTTCCTAGTTGACTCAAATTACTTTCTTTTTCATGTAATTAATTTTTTTTTATCTAAATATTTGGAAAATATAAACAATATGAAAAAATTGGCCTAATTGGCAACTAACGCAAGCCTATCAGTTCAATCTACTACAGTTCACTAAATGATTCATTAATGCAACCAACTATATAAACACGCTTCTAATTCTACCATAAACATACAAAAATCCGATAAATTATGAGAATAATTAAATAGAAATTAACATTTTTTTTCACATATGATGTCTGCAACATCCAATGGTTACAAAAATTTTAGCGAGTTTAAATTGAATAAATCTATAAAAAGTAAAACTTCACGGCATCTTTTTTTTTCCTACATAAACTTTGAATCTAAAATTTAATTAAGTAATCAAAACATTTTACCCTTTCTACAATCAAATGATAGTTGAATTAATATTATTTTTAAAAAATGTATAGGTACATTAATGAATGAATTAACCTTGGATGAATTAAGATTTTGGGGAAATTAAAAAAAAAATCCAAAGTTTGAGGATATTTTTAAATAAAATTTTATCTAATTTTTTTTTAAAATAAAATCACAACATTTAAAATGTTATAAAAAAAATATTGAATGACTGTACTAGTAACAGTAGATTAAACTATTTTTTTCTGATCCATGGGATCCACTTGGATGACTGTATTGATAATAGAAGATGAAACTGATGCATTTGTTATCAAATTGATATTTTTTCCCCCTCCAATTGAGTATTTCATTTTGAATTACTAAGTTGTATAGATAGATAAAAGTGCAATTTAGTAATTATAACAAAAAAACTCATCATACTAGGTATATAAAATTTTAACTTAGTATACTAAATATATGAAATTTTAATAAAAAATTCAGTATTACCAGTACAGTTTTATAACATTTTAAAAGTTATGATTTTATTTAAAAGAAATTGGATAGAATTTTATTTGAAAATACTTTCAAATATTGAGGTTTTTTTTATAATTTACCCTAAGATTTTTACTAATCTTTTGGAGCCGAGTAAATCAACATCAAAGAAAATGAATTAATCTCCTCGTTCTCGGTTGTTGGTAAAAACCCACCAACTTCTCCTCCCTTTCTTTGCCTCCAAATATCAATTATTATATATATATCAAGCACTCTTGCTATCCCTTCTCCTTTCTCATCGTCAGATCGTAAGATCTCTGTTCTTAAGCGTCGGCACCAAATTCTAGTCCCTACCCATTTAATCTCATCTCACTTCCTTTAGTGGGTATCCAAAAATGAAGGTAATTGACAAGATAAAAGCAGCTTCACATTCTCACTCAAATGGAGGAGCAGTTTCTGACTCAAACGACAAAGTTGTTTTTTCCTTCGAATTCTTCCCTCCAAAGACTGAAGATGGAGTCGACAATCTCTTTGAGAGAATGGACCGCATGGTGGTGCATAATCCCACATTTTGTGATATTACTTGGGGTGCTGGTGGTTCTACTGCAGATCTGACTCTTGATATTGCTAATAAGATGCAAAATATGATTTGTGTTGAAACTATGATGCATCTTACTTGCACTAACATGCCTGTTGAAAAGATTGATCATGCTCTTCACACCATTAAATCTAATGGTATTCAGAATGTTCTTGCTCTTCGTGGTGATCCTCCTCATGGTCAAGATAAGTTTGTTCAGGTTGAAGGTGGATTTGCTTGCGCTCTTGATCTGGTAAATTTTTGTTGATTTTTGGGTTTTGATTTTGTTTCTTTGATATGGGTTTTGGTTCTTTTTGTTAATGATTAAGTATATTTTGTGTTTGTTTTTTTGTTGTTTAGGTGAAACATATCAGATCCAAGTACGGTGACTATTTTGGCGTTACTGTTGCTGGTTATCCAGGTTCTTTTTCAGCTATTCTTTTGTTCTTTGCTTTGCCATTACGTACAAAAGAATCGTGCTTTAACAATTTTGTGTTGATGTGTCTGCTCAGAGGCTCATCCGGATATGATTGGAAGTGATGGTTTGGCTACTCCGGAGAATTATCAGAAAGATCTTGAGTATTTGAAGAGAAAGGTGTGTGTTTGTTTACTTATTTTTTCTTTTTGGAAAGGTGAATGCTTTTCATAGATTTATACAAGTGAGTGAGATGTACCTATTGGTGTGTTTGTTCGTACAGGTTGATGCTGGAGCAGATCTAATCATTACACAACTCTTCTATGATACTGACATTTTTCTCAAGTTTGTGAATGACTGCCGACAAATTGGAATAAATTGTCCAATTGTGCCTGGAATTATGCCTATTAACAATTACAAAGGCTTCTTAAGAATGACTGGCTTTTGTAAATCGAAGGTATGCATTCCTCTGAAATGGTTTTGCTCTGCTAGTTTGACTTTTAGTTATGTTGATAAATTCTGTTTTCGTTCCCTTCTCTTTTTAGGATTTGAAGAGAGATTATTAGATGCGTTGTAATTCTTTTTGCATATTTTAATGAATTAGAAAATGGAACTTTTAAGTAACTTTGAGAAATAAACCTTTAAATGTAATCATTTTCTGGAAAGCCACATCAAACACTTGCTTGAATGCTCTATTTCTTTTAGGTATCCCTTTTCTTCCTGCCAACTAAACACGGTACTCCAACAATTAAGAATTGCTTTTGTGATTTTATGAGATTCACCTTGATATGAATTGTAATGTTGATCTAGTATGGTATAGGCTGTAAAGATTTGTCGTTATACATGGTCAATACTGCACAAATGTTAATCTTTTAGGTTCTCTAAGTTTGGATTTGTTGAATTTGAATGCTGCATGAGTATTTTTGTTCACAGCTTCTTGTAATTTCCCAGTATTCTAATTACTTGTGCCAATAGGCTTAATAGTAAAAGCAGACTTCTGTTTAATATTTCTCTTTGAAATATTTTTGCTTTATTTTCTAGAGATGCAGCATCTTTCACTTCTTCATGCATTTGCCTTTTCTCTAGGTTCCAATAATAATGGTGACAGATTCAAAGAAAACATTTTGCATTTTGAAACTTATTTTTGGGGGCTTCTGCCAAATAAACATTAGTTTGATGTTGTACCTTTGATTCATGATATTGTAGATACCAGCTGAGATTACTGCAGCATTGGAGCCAATTAAAGACAATGAAGAAGCAGTCAGAGCCTATGGAATTCACCTCGGAACAGAAATGTGCAAGAAGATTATGGCTCATGGCATTAAGACATTGCATCTTTACACACTAAACATGGAGAAATCTGCATTGGCTATACTGCTGGTTTCTTTCTCACATCCATTTTAATATTCTTGTTTTGTATGTAAATTGTTTGGAGGATGCCTACCTGTGATTTTATTTAACTATGGGCTTTCATTGGCAGAATCTTGGTTTGATTGACGAGGCCAAGATGATCAGGCCATTACCATGGCGGCCCCCAGCAAACGTATTCCGAGTAAAGGAAGGTGTTCGTCCAATATTTTGGTATGCAATTCTCATAAAATATTTTGGGACACTTTCTAAAGGCATTATATTCTAGCATGGTTTTTGAAGACATCTAAAATATCTGTCCAATGATTGTAGGGCTAATCGTCCAAAGAGCTACATATCAAGAACCTTGGGCTGGGAGCAGTACCCAGAAGGCCGATGGGGTGATTCCTGTAATCCATCATATGGTGCATTAACTGACCATCAGGTGCGCAAGATCATTTAAATTTGTGATTTTGTTTTTCGAATGTGGTTAATTTTTTTATTAGTAGATGGTCTAAATCATGCAATTAGCTTATAAATTTGTTCTGCTAACAACTAACATATGTATTGGTATTACATCATTTAGGCGGAATTGGAATGCAAAATATGGTGATGCCTTTATGTCATTTCGACTTTACTTCTTCTGTCTGATTCTTCTTTAATGAATTAGGGAAAATTCCCTTTAACAACAGCCATGGTCTTCAAGCCAATGATGAAATCTAGAAATGTAAAAAAAATAGCATATCAACTATATGTGACCCCTTACCACCTGAGCCCCTTTTCACCAAATACTAAGAAGAGTTTCCATCCTAGTGTATAAAATAATAAAATATAACTTCTCCTCCTCTAAATCGAAGTCCTCACTTTACATTCTTTTGAAGTAGCAAAAGCAGTAAGGGTGATTTTTTTTTTTGGCCAAAATACAACCTAAGCATCACCAGCTACATCATCTAAACTGCTGCCTTCTATACAATATATTCCTATATTTACAAGAAAGAGCAAGTTTCTCACTCAAATTAAACAATATAGACATTCTAATATACTGTATAATTCTATCAATACTCAAATGTGATTGAAAGATAATCAATACGCTCTTTCCAAATAGCATACACAACAACGTCCATAGCAATTGTATCATCCTTCCCCAATAAACTTTTACCTCCACTGCTTTTGCTAAACCATTTGATTTCATCATTCCATTTCAGAGCACCTCTATTAATTTGACAAATCTACAATACTTTACACCAATTATCTCTAGAAACAGAACATTCAAAATATATATGCTCAAGAGACTCATCACCACTGCCACAAAGAGAACAAAGCTTATCTTGAACCACTTTCCACTGAAGCAACTTGGTTTTAACCTTCATTTGTTCCTTATAACCAACCACAAAATGAAACTTATGTCTACAGTGACATGTAAATTCCTAGAACATGTGAGCTTCCACATCATAGAATGAAACTAATGGATTGCCATGTTCAATATGTGAGTTCCATGTCATCCTAGCCTAAACATAGTGCAAAAGCAAATTCTGAGCCAATATCTTCAAAAAAACAAAATAAATGTTACCAAAATCTATTATTTTTTCTTTTTAGGTTATAAATAGTCATTATTCTCCTCCCGAAGTCATTTTCCAAGTCCAAAACCAATCTTGGAAGGTGAGCCCATTATTTGAGCAGCTAGGCTCATTAACGCTTACATATATCTTTATACAAACCTCCTCCATGGAACTGGATCGACCCCAACGAGTTTTACCTTCATGGACTAACATTGCTGGATGGTGCAAATAGGTCTTAATAGATTGATTATTTCAGCTATGGTTAATCTTATTTGTGTTTGTATGTCTCTCTAATCTTTGTCAATTATTAGCTATGTAATTTTTTCTTGCATAACTAATTAACCTAAATCACAATTACAGTTCATGCGACCGCGTGCACGTAACAAGAAACTTCAAGATGAATGGGTTGTTCCCTTGAATAGTATTGAAGATATTTTTGAGGTAGAGTGGAAACTTAGAAAAAGTTGTGGTCATTGACTCATTTCTCATTTTAACCAAATAAATTTAGTTGTATATGCTCACGCCATTTGCGACATTTAAACTTCAGAACTTCAAGAAGTACTGCCTTGGGAAGTTGAAAACTAGTCCTTGGTCTGATTTAGACAGTCTCCAACCAGAGACGAAAATCATTAATGAACATCTCGGAAGAATCAACTTGAAGGGATTCTTGACTATCAATAGTCAACCAGCAGTCAACGGAGAAAAATCTGATTCCCCGGTTGTTGGTAAGTAAAAGGTGTTTTTGTCTTTGATTCATCTTTTAATATGTCTTGGCGTCATGGTTAGAAATTGAAGTGATATTTACAAAGCTCCTGAATAATAAAAATTCATCAGAATCAGTAGGGAGTTTATTGAACCTGAATGCTAAAATTTGTGGCATGCTTTTGTTGGATTATATAGCAGATATTTTCCTCCTCATCATGTATACATGCATATCAGGGTTCTGTTGCTCAGACTTGCTATATGCAGTGCAGGATTCTTTTAAGTAATGATGTAATCTTCACATTTGGAGTAATAGGATGTATGATAGTGATGGGAGCTCTGTTCCTTTTTTTTCTTTTGTTTCTCATTTACATGAAAATGCAATTAACTGAGAGAAGGTATCTGCATCTTTGTTAATAATTTCTTCTGGTGCATATGATGTTTTCATTATTCTTATTTCTCAGCATGAGATTCAGTTCTTCTGTGGTGAAGCTGGTAGCAGCACCTGTGCTACTTTGTTTCTGGAAAAAAGATTTTTAGATTTTTTATTGGGCATGAAAATTACATATGGCATCTCCTTTTCACTTTGCTTCACATGCGTGTAGGTTGGGGAGGGCCTGGAGGGTATGTCTATCAGAAGGCTTATCTAGAGTTTTTCTGCTCTACTGACAAGCTGCAAGCTCTCATTGAAAAGTGCAAGGCTTTCCCTCAATTAACTTATATGGCTGTGAACAGAGGAGGAACTGTACTATCTAATGTTGGCGTAAATGATGTGAATGCGGTAACCTGGGGAGTCTTCCCAGCAAAGCAAATCATCCAACCGACTGTTGTTGATCCTGCCAGCTTCAGTGTGTGGAAGGATGAAGCATTTGAAATCTGGTCTAGAGGATGGGCTTCCTTGTACCCGGAGGGTGATCCATCCGGAAAACTGCTTGAAGAGGTAGATTTCTCATAAATAGTGATCTTGTGTAGCACAAAGTGCTTTGCTCTGTTGAAAAATATTGCATGGTGTGCACCTTTCAATCTCCTGCCAAGGTTCTAATTTTAGTAACGGTTCAATGTTGTTCTTTGCAGGTGCAAAGCAGCTACTTCTTGGTCAGCTTAGTAGACAATGATTACATCCAAGGTGATATTTTTGCTGTCTTTGCAGATTTATGAGGCTAGTTGCCATGGGCAGCACCTCCATTTTCATAAAAAGCCCATTCAAGCTACTTGAAATGGTGCTTCTTACCCAAAATTGAATTATAGTTATGTTCTTGTGCAATGTGGTGTTTTTGAATTCTTACCAGTATATGTAATAATAATTCATTGGGATTTTTGATAACTCCCTCTGGGTTATGGTGCAAAAGTCCATTTGGAATGGCAGCTAAATTATTGGTCTAAATCATACATGTATTGTTTCGATTCTTTATTGAGTTGCCATATTCCATATCTGCAGTTATCATAAAATAGTTATTGGAGTTGTCCTTTTGATGATATTGGGTTGACTGCAAACAATATAAATACATAGGGATAAGTACAGTTTTAATTCTTGTAAATTTGAGGTAAGCAGTTGGGTTGACTGCAAACAATATAAATACATAGGGATAAGTACAGTTTTTAATTCTTGTGGTTTCATGTGTTTTTTTTTTTACTTTTGACTGTTTGTATTTCATATTTTTTATATATTTTAGTACCTTTTTAACGAATATTTTTTTAAATATATGCTTTAGTATAAATATAATATGAATTTTTAATACTAAAATCATACGAGTGATATATTATTTAACTATCTACTATAAATTCACAATAAATCAAGTTTAAATATATTTTTTATTTTGTTATGAATAAAAAGAAATGATTTTTAAAAGTAATTAGATTGATTATAAATTATATATATAATAAATTTATTATTGAAATTTATTGTTATATCAATGTTTTCTCATAAAATAATGATAAATTATAAAATAATGATAATATTGCTTATAAGGGTACTAAAGAGTAAAAAAGATTTAAAATATGGGTGCTTAGATGTTGAAAAAAAAAATACATGATTGATTTTATCAAAAGGCAAAATCTCAAGGGCTAAAATTGTACTTATCCCAGTATACATGTCAGTTGAAATATGAATAGAAATGAGGAAATGAATAATGAGAATAATGGTGAGCTAAATGTTTGCTAACAATCTTCAACTTTGGATTGTCCTCAAAATTTTATCGATACCTGCATATCATACTTCAAGTAATCAAGGGAAAACAAGATCAAAAGTTGACAGGCCTTCTATTGACTTGAAGTGTTTTGTACCGTTGTGTGCGCGCAAAATCTATTCTAGGATAAGGTGATGGATGAACATGCTCAATTTTCAGCAGTTAATGAAAGCATCAATTAATGACCTATAATCAATTTTCAGCAGTTAATGAAAGCATCAATTTAGGGGAAAAAACTTTCTTTCTGTTTAGTTGCAAATTGAAAGTTAAACTCAGGCCACAGCAACTTCATGGTATTCTTTTCAACAAGGTTTCAGGCAAGAAGATTAAGGTTCACTGTTAAAACAAAAGATGATCTCAAATTCAACAACAAACTAACCAAATCATGCATCACAAGGCGTATAAAAACGATTAACAAAATCTGAACCTCAATTAGAATTTATAGGATGATTAAAAAAAAACGATTGCAGCAAGAAGCAAAGCCATGGAAGATCAAAAAGCAATTTAGTTCCAAGTTGGCTCAAGAGATATTTGCATTCTTCAGAGATTTGCACACCACCACGCCTGCAGAAGTCCACATTAAATGCTCCCCAAGCGTTGCTTTACAAGAATCATCTGTTTTGAGATGAGGCTGCACCAATTCCCAAATCTTTTTCTTTTGAACCTGGAGATAATGAAAAAGAGGATATGAAACACAAATTTAACTACATCGATACATGCATTATGGATGCTCATATTGCCTAACAGAACATCATGTATTTTACACCAAACTTAATGATCAGATTATGAGCATATTTCAGCCAAAGTTATCGAAGCATAGCTTAAACAGGAGATACAAATCGTTATAACAAGACATCAATACTTTCTTCCATGCAGAATGGACTTCCTAGCTGCATACACACATCCCAAGAGAACTACCGTCTAAAACTACGGAATTTGGATGGATTAAGAGGGAAGAATAGAGACGGTGGGAGTCAGATTTTCTTCTACAAGAAAATAATAGCAGCTAGTTGGAAGAAGATGCTTTTTTCACCATTGGCACAGAACATAGCCAACATGTTTCCATAATCCAAAGTCTAACTAAATTAGAGGACAAAAAATCAGAAATTGGTGAAGAACAATATTTGGTGATTAACAAGCTTTAACTGATCGTCTAAAACTTGTCAACATATAATTGATGATGAACTAATAAACATGAGTTATACTATCAAGTCCATGAATGGAAAACTTGAATTGTTTCTGTCTACCCACTTTTCTATCACTCCCTACTTCACCGCTATCTTCCCAATTTTTTTGTGTGCCCCATATCAAGAAAACCATAAAATTCATATGCAGAGATCAAGATTCATTCAAAATTCGATTACTTTTAAAAAAAAAAAAGGTAAATGATTGAAACCTGATTAGGGGAGGCAGGATCAGGTTGATTTTCTTTATCATCAGCAGAGCCAAACCAAACCCTTTCCCCTGGAACTGAATCTTGAGGAGGTTCAAGAAGCTCAACATTCTCATGAGAAGCATCAGAAGCAGCCATAAGCATTCCATTCGACTTAACCCCCCGCATGTTCCTAGCCTTTAAATTAGCAAGCACCACCACTTTCCTATCTTGAAGATGCTCCAGAGTAGCATACTTCACAAGCCCACTGCATATTATGCGAGGCTCAGCCTCTCCAACATCAATCTCCTCCACGTATAGCGAATCAGCCTCCTCGTGTTTCCATGCTTTTATAATTTTCCCAACCCTTATGTCGAGCATCTTCGCTGCATCCATTATAGTGGCACTACCATCGCCTCCCCCGTCTGATTTTGCCTCAGATGATGCGGTGGCGGAAACAGTGGTCGGCTCTTCCGCATTTACATTATCAACATTGGCTGCGTTGCAAAAGCAACGGAGGCGATTTTGCCTCGGCAAAAATGGCGACGTCGTCGCTGTTGCTGATGACTTAATGATAATAAATTGACGATTTCGAGTAATATTAACGCCAGTGCGAGTGTGGACGCCTAAACTCAATTTGCTGCCGTTTATAATTTTAACGGCGGCGGCAGCCACCGTCGCTGCAGCCGTAGCCGCCATAGCTGATGAAGTGGGAAATTGATGGTTTGGAGCAAATGGAAGAGAAGATGAGCCTTCTGTCTCTATCTTGTCTTGTCTACAGGCTTAAAATAATTTTATATTTATTTCTTTAAGTTAAATTACTAATAATAATATCTAAAAAATTATTTATTGACTGATTATCTAATTATATATATATATATATATATATATTTTTATATTTATATTATTATTCTACGTATTTCTAAATATTTCTAATATTTAGATTTTTATATTTTTTTCTATTCTATATATTTTTTATTTTTCTATATCTATATTATAATATAGATATATAATTTTTGTTAATTTATATATTTTTTAATATATATAACCTTTTATTTTATAGGATTAAACTTTTTTTAAGCAATTTTATAAGATTAAATTTAAATAAGGAGTTGTTTGTTTAATGAATAATAAAAGTGAAAATCGGAATCAGAATGAGTGATTTCGTAATTCCAATTTCTAATGTTTGGTTCATTAAAAATTTTGCACGGGAATGAGAATGGATCCCTGTCAATGGAAATTACTAATTATCCTTCTAGGAGTAAAGAATGATTTTTTATTCTTATAAAATCAAGTCAAATTAATTATAAATTAGTCAAAATTTTAAATATTATCATATATTATTAAAATTTATTAAAAATAATATTTTTTAAATAATAAAATAAAAAATAAATTTATAATAATAATTATTTAATATACTTTTATATAAAAATAAAATTGATTCCGATTTCGATTCTCTAATAAATTAAACACTTTATTAAAATTTTCATTTCATTTTTCATTCCCCTCCATTCCGATTCCGATTCCGATTTCAATTCCGGAGTGTTAACCAAACGATCCCTAAAAGATTTACAAACAAAAGTACTAATATTAGAATTAGTCCATAAATTAGTGCATATTTCTAATAATTGAGAGTTGATATTGTTTTTACTTAAAATTATTATTACAAAAGTAATAATATTATTTTCTATTATTATTATTATCTGTTAATTTTAATATCATAGACCAAGAAAATGGTGGCTTAAAACTTAGAATTTGAACATCCATTGAAAATGAAAGTGGTTTAGGAGAGTTTATAACTTAAGGACGACCACTTGCCATTTCAAAATTTTAATCAACGTTAATGGGGACAATTTTATGTATACGCTAAACAATCAGTAGGAGTATGATTATATTTTTATTTTGATTGGAGCATATAGTTCAGGAACCAAATGGTATCAGTGTGGATTCCGCCGTGGTTATCAGAGAATTTTGTAGTCTTGTTCTTGTGCTTGTAGTGATCCTTGGAAAGAGAGGGATTTCTGTTTATTTTTGTGGTTCAATATAAATCTTCATTCTTGAGATGGTTGTTTTTAAGAAAGGATTACTCTCCTCACTTCTAGGAACTATTATATATATATATTTAAATTCTTTTATATTTCAAAACATATTGGCTCTGCTGTATATTTTACCTAACCAATAGAATAGGCAGATTAATTTTCAATTAGTTACATTCAGCTGTTGTATAAATTACTGCTTACGTCAATGAAGATTAATTATCATTCTCTTCAAGAGCTTGTACTCTGTTATGATATTAGAGCAGTAAAGTTTTTTTTTCTCTCTTCTCTTATTTTCCATTTCTACCTTCTCTTCCTCTTCTACAATGGTAACCGACGGTTCCAACTCAAACACAACCATTAGAAACACAAATGATCCAAATAATACTCTTATCACAATTAATGTAGCTGCTCACGCTCCTATCAAATTAACCACTACAAACTATTTATCATGGAAACTACAGTTCCAAACACTCTTTGTTGGGTATGATCTTTTAGGCTATGTTGATGGTTTAAAGCCTTGTCTTTCCCCAACCATTACCACCAATAACACAACATCTGTGAATCCTGCTCATTCTCGTTGGGTTTGTCAAGATTAACTAATTCTCAATGCTATCATTGGCTCCCTTACTCCCACTATAATCTCATTTGTTGCAACTGCCAAATCTTCAAAAGATGCTTGGTTAACACTTGCCAACACTTATGATAAGCCCACTAGAGGTCGCATTAAAAAAGCAAAGAATCAATTAAAGAAAATGACTAAAGGGGCTGAGTCTATAACTGAATTTCTGCAGAATGTCAAAGCTAGAGCTGATGAATTAACTCTACTTGGAGCTTGGAGCACTGTTTGATGATGATGATCTTTCCGACAAAATTCTTGATGCTCTTGGTGATGAGTATAAGGAACTTGTACATGCTATTCAGGCAAGGGACAACCCAATTACTTTTAAAGAGCTGCATGAAAAATTGCTTAACTTTGAGGCTTTTTTAAGCATCAACAAACCTGAACAACTGTTTCCCATCACTGCCACTGTGTCCACTCGAACAAACTCATCTTGGCATCCCACCAATAACTCCAACACAAAATCCTTCACTCGTAATTCTGCATCAGCTCAAAACAACAATTTTAATCGAAATAATCGGCCATCTCGACCATATCTTGGATACTGCTAGTTATATAGAATACAAGGACACACTACAAAATGGTGCCCATCCTACAAACTTCAACCAATTCAGTCAAGAAACTCAAATCCAGCATGGCAACCTACGACTCGCTATATTGCCAATACATCCAACACAACACCATGGCTCCTAAACAGTGGTACTTCACACCATATCACTTCGGACTTGGAGAATCTTTCTCTTCACAATCCATATAGTGGCACTTGTGACATGATGATTGGTGATGGCACGAAATTACCAATCACTCACACTGGTTCAACAATACTTCCCACTCCTCGTAAAAATTTTAATTTACATGACGTTCTTTGTGTTCCTAGCATGAAAAGGAATTTGATTTCTATTTACTAGTTTTGTAATTCAAATCATGCCTCCATTGAATTCTTACCTGATTCTTTTCTTGTGAAGGGACTCAACACCAGGGAAACACTGTTGAAAGGTGAAAATAAAGACGGTGTATATGAGTGGCTAGCCTCCAGCCCGATTCTTGCTTTCTCTAGCATTAAGACCTCTTTGTTTGATTGGCATAGTAGATTAGGCCATCCATCATTTCCATTCTTAAACATATTGTGTCAAAAAATAATTTAAGTTTGTCCTCTCCTTTAGCATCCGATGTTTCATGTAATGCATGTCTCTGTAATAAAAGCTACAAGTTATCTTTTTCAAAATCAACAATCACTTCTTCTCATCCTTTACAAGTCATCTTTTCCGATGTTTGGACCTCTCCTATAGTCTCTATAGATGGTTTTAAATATTATGTCATTTTTGTTGATCACTTCAAAAAATATATATGGTTTTACCTACTTAAAGATAAATCAGATGTAAAAACGGTCTTCATTCGATTTAAATCCATAGTTGAAAAACATTTTGATCAAACCATTAAAACTATATACTCTGACAATGGTGGTAAATATGTTGCACTTCAAAGTTTTCTTTCAACTAATGGAATCTCCCATCTCAGCACACCACCACATACACCTGAGCATAATGGCTTGTCTGAACGTCGTCATCTTCATATAGTGGAAACAGGTCTTGCTCTTTTATCTCATGCCTATATTCCTTTGTCATATTGGACATATGCATTTTCCACAGTAGTGTATCTTGTTAATCGGATGCCCACACAAACCTTACAACTTTCATCTTCATATGAAAAAATATTTGACATGACACCCAATTTTTCAAAATTAAAAATTTTTGGGTGTTTATGTTACCCATGGTTACGTCCTTACAATGCTCACAAACTAGAATCAAATTCAAAACCATGCATTTTTCTTGGATAGTCATTGATGCAAAGTGTATATTATTGTCTTGGTCCAAAGTTATCTAAAATATATGTTTCTAGGCATGTACGTTTTGTCGAGTCTGTGTTTCCTTTTCAACATCAAACATCTCAAGATCCTAGTCTACTTCCAATATCATTGCCACTTGGTTTCTTACTCCCTTACAAATACCCTCACCACCACTCAATACATTGTCATTAGTTGAAGGCAATTAGTAGCCTCGCAATGCAAGTTCCATCACCATTGTTTCCCCAATTATCGAAACACCAACAAATTCCTCAACCCATACCATGGTTACTAGAGCTAAAAATAACATCCACAAACATCTTTAGAAACTGAACCTCCATGCCCAACTTACACAACCTTATGATTTTGAACCAGTTATAGTCAATCAAGCTCTCAAACAACCAAAATGGAGACAAGCCATGTCTGAAGAGTTCAATGCCTTAGTCAAGAATGGCACTTGGGAATTCGTTCCTCCTTACCTAAATTATAATCTTTTTGGTTGTAAATGGATTTTTTGAATTAAAAGAAAATCTGATGGTTCTGTTGATAGGTACAAAGCACGGTTGGTTGCGAAATGCTTCATTCAATGTCCGAGAGTAGACTATCATGACACTTTCAATCTTGTAGTGAAACTAACTACTATGAGACTTGTTCTTAGCATTGCACTCATTAATAGGTGGACATTAAGGCCGCTTGATGTAAATAATGCCTTTTTACAAGGCCTTTTATATGAAGATGTTTACATGGCACAACTACCGAGATTTATTGATGTTGATCAACCATCTCATATTTGCAAGCTTAGAAAAGCAATTTATGGTCTTAAGCAGGCTCCAAGGGCATGGTATTAAGAACTTCGCACTTTTCTTCTGTAGCTTGGGTTCAAAAATTCTCATGTTGACACTTCTTTGTTTGTTTTTTATACTGGGCATCATATCATCTATCTTCTTGTGTATGTTGATGACTTAATTATTATTGGAAACAATATCTCCATGATTACAGATTTTGTTGACACTCTCGTTAAGAAATTTTCTTTGAAGGATCTTAGGCCTTTATCCTATTTCTTGGGTTTTGAAGTTGTGAAAAATTCTACTGGCTTTCTTCTTTCTCAACGGCGGTACATCTTGGAGTTGCTTTCCTGGATGAACATGCTTGATGCCAAACCAGTGTTCACTCCACTGCCTATAAATTCTTCTTTACAACTTCACTCTGGTACAAGTCTCTCGGATGCAACTGAATATAGAGCTGTGGTTGGTAGTCTTCAACATTTATTAATTACCAGACTAGACCTTTCCTTTGCCATCAATCGTCTATCATAGTTTATGCATCGGCCAACCTCAGATCATTGGGCTTTTATGAAAAGATTATTATGTTACTTATGTGGAGCCATCAATGATGGCATTCGGCTATATCATCATTCTACACTGAGTTTACATGCTTTTGCTGATGCGGATTGGGCAGACAATAAAGATGATTTAACATCCATAGGTGCTTATGTTATTTATCTTGGCAAAAATCCTATTTCTTGGAGCTCCAAGAAGCAACGCACTATTGCTCGCTTCTCCACAGAGGCAGAATACCGATCTATTGCCAACACAGCTGCTAAAATAGCATGGGTCTGCTCTCTATTAACTGATTTGCATATTCAGTTGCCAAGTTTTCCAGTCTTTTATTGTGATAATATAGGTGCAACTCAGTTATGTTATAATCCTGTTTTTCATTCAAGAATGAAGCATGTGGCTATTGATTTTCATTTCATACGCGATCAGGTTCAACATTGTAATGCCCACATAATGCATTTTCATTTATTTGCATAACATGTATATCATATAGTCATGATAAATACATGTAATATGTGTGATATTAAGTCCATAACAGGAATTAGAAAGTTAAGGGTTTAAATTGGTTAATGGCAAAAATAAAAGGGCTTAAATTGGTTTTGTTGTTGTTGTTATTACTATCATCATTATTATTATTATATTTAAAAAAAAGGGGTTAGACGTGGCTTTAAAGGAGGGAAGGAAGGAAGATTTTCCTTATCTTCCTTCTCCTCCTCCTTCTTCTTCATTATCATCATTTACCTCTACATATAAAAAAAAAGAGTTGAATTACCAAGTAAAAGTGAAGGTATAGAATCATTAGAGTATAATATTCATCTTTAAAGGTCTTATATGTTTATTTGGTAAGCAATTTTAATATTTTTTTTGAATTGAGTTAGGGTTTATAAGATACAAAATTCGGGTTCTTAAGATCTAGTTTTTCAGTCTAATTGTTTTGATCATAACTTGAGTTATTAAGCTTCAAATTTAGTTTTCTTTGATGATATAAAAATTTTGAGATGTCTAAAATGAAACTTACAGAAATATGGAAAACCTAGTTCTGGTGTTTAAATGGTCATTTGGGGCTGAACATTTTATTGTTTGTTTTCCAATGATGGTTTGAGTATGGTGTATTATTTCTTAAGTTCTTCCTCTATACACCTTCAATAAAAGTAAAATCAATTTTAAATTATTCTAGACACATAGGGTTAATGATCTAGAAAGTTTCATTTTGATATTAAGTTTATAGAATTATTGGTGAATTTTTAAATTCACCCTATTAAATCTATTATAGTTGGCAGCTTCATATATTTATATAGTTTAGTGATATTATCATGCTAGATGAAGTTTTATTATTTTTGGGTGTTTAAAAACAAGTGAATTATGATATGTTACAGCTAAACCAAATGGAAATGAGGCTGATCTACAAGTAAATACAAACAAAGGAAAAGGAGCAATAAAGGTAAGTG
>CATIWM010310217.1:0-18339 GCA_949671775.1 Mallotus repandus
AACCTTTCATAAGCTTTATAACTAGATGGAGAGGCAAGCTAGCCTAAATGAAGCACAGACCTGCAGAATCTAACCAGCTAGTTATAGCTATAGAAGCATATGTTCCACCTCTAGCCGACAAACTGAAGGACATGGGCATAAGGGACTTCAAAGAGCTCTACCATTTCGGAGTACAAGTTGAAGCCGATTTAAATTTGAACACCAATGAATGATGATTATCTTTGAATATTTTTTATGTTATAATAATTCAGAATAAAGTTTGGTTGTAACTTTTTTTTTAGTACTAATAAATGTCTGACTGTCTAATTTACATGATGTTAAATTTATTATGATTGTGCATGCTATATTATACTTGAATGAGAGAGATTAAAGGGAAAAAAGAAAAAAAAAACCACATCAAGAGGACTAAATGTCAGAGTTGACTTTTAATTTTCCTTTGGGGTAGTTTTGACCTCAACTTCTCCCAAAATGAATTCACCATATTTGCCAAAAAGGAAAAAAAAGAAGGAGAAAAGAAAAAACATAGAAAAAAGAAAAGAAAAGAAAAGAAACAGAAATAAAGAAAAATGAGGTGAAAGAAAGATAAATAAGAGAAGAAAAGTTTTTATGTCCCCCATATTTGAAAAGTCAATCCTGTATAACCCTTCAAAAGTCCTCATGATGCCAAACTCGAAACCCCAAGCCAAACATTTCTACCCAATGTGAGCTGAAAAATAGTTGGTCAGAAAACCCACAAAGGGCTGATCAATAACAAGCATAATGTAGCATGCATGGTTATAATGAAAGAGTAATCATTTAAAATGGACATGATCAACATATGTTTACAAATGAAGTGTTAGACATGGACTCTTTTACAAGTTTTGCAGCAAGCAGCATTATGAGTGTGACATTAACGTCCGATAATCAGCAACAAGAGCATTGAGTGATCAGCAGTCGAAATGGCAATATGGACATCGAGCATGACAAAAAAATGGTTAGTCATCAATATGAATTTACAACCACCTAGCTAGGTTTGAAAACTCCTAGAAAGGGAGCGACCTAGGCAAAAGAGGAAAAATAAAAGAAGAAAAAAAAATGAAAGACCCAGCTAGGTTTGAAAACTCCCAAAAGAGGGCGACCTAGGAAAAAGAGGGAATATAAGATAAAATTGGTTGCACTTTCATTCTAAGAAGAGCAATTTAAGAGTTCATAAGATTATGTTTGTTGGTGCAAGAGTGATAGAGTCCATCAAATCCTCAACCGGGAGCAGATTTGAAGATCATGTGACATGTTGAACCTCAAAAGTCACAAAATATTTTAACAAATTCTTAAACTGAAGGTAGATAGAGTCTCTTTTATACTGAAGGTCAAGCACTCCCATCCTACAACAACAAAACATTCTAAGAAGGAAACTAAGCTGGGGGCATTTGTTGTCATCATCCCAATTTGATCATGAGAGGATCTTAATTTCTATTCAATTTGGATATATCGGTCTCAATTACAATCTTTGACAAACTCAATTTTTTTGAATTCAGATTCTTTGATGGAAAGAGGGCTAGTTCCTAAAGATTAACACTAAATAGAAAAAGCACCTGACTAAATCATTCAGGATTTCTGGTTTCCTTTAGTTCATGCAAACATGACTCTTTTGTAAAAAATTATTTTGACATTTTATACATGTTGACATTAGAGTAATGCATGTTTTTCACAGAACAATGCACACAAGCTTGTGTTATCAAATAAGTTTTTGAAAGCCTTCAAAGATCATGAATCATGCATACACTAGTTTTGAACTTTTCTGAATGTGAACGTAGCTTCAGTGTATAGGGTGATATTTTGCTTAAGCTACTTAGTCTGACGCCTGCATGGCAATATGGCTTAGTTTGTTCCTGTTTGATGCCCCCGAGGCTATATGGCATTTGTTGTTTGTCCTTGCCTGATGCCTGTGAGGCTCTATGGCTTATTTTATTTTAGCCTAACGCCTGCATGGCTATATGGCATTTGTAGTTTGTTTTTACCTGACGCCCCAGACGACTATAAGGCATTTGTTATTTATTCTTACTTGATGCCTCCGAGGCTATATGGCACTTATTGTTTATCCTTGCCTGACGCCTACGTGGCTTATTTTATTTTAGTCTAATGCCTATGTGGCTATATGGCATTTGCAGTTTATTTTTGCCTGATGCCCCTGATGCCTTCGAGGCTATAAGGCACTTGTTATTTATTCTTGCTTGACGCCTCTGAGGCTATACGAATTTGTTGTTTGTTTTCACCTGACTCTGCCAATGGCTATAAGGCACTTGTTGTTTATTCCTACCTGATGCCTCCAAGGCTTTAAGGCACTTATTGTTTGTTCTTGCCTGATGCCTCTGAGGCTATACGATATTTGTTGTTTGTATTTGCCTAACGCCTTTGAGGCTATATGACACTTATTCTTTGTTCTTGCTTTATGCCCCTGAGGCTATATAGTGCTTGTAGTTTGTTCCTGCCTGACACCTCTGAGGCTATAAGGCACTTGTTGTTTGTTCTTACCTGATGCCTCCGAGGCTACACGTCATTTGTTATTTGTCTTCGATTGACACCTTTAAGGCTATATGGCACTTGTTCTTTATTCCTTCCTTATGCCCTCGAGGCTATATAGCGCTTGTAGTTTGTTCATGCCTAACTCCTTCGAGGTTATAAGGCACTTGTTATTTGTTTTTGACTGATGCCTCCAAGGCTATACGACATTTGTTGTTTGTTTTCTCCTGATGCCCCCGACGACTATAAAGCACTTATTATTTATTCTTGCCTGATGCCTCTGAGGCTATGAGGCACTTGTTGTTTGTTCTTGTTTGATGCCTTTGAGGCTATACGACATTTGTTGTTTGTCTTTACCTAATGCCTTCAAGGCTATACGACACTTGTTCTTTATTCCTGCCTTATGCCCATAAGGCTATATAGCACTTGTAGTTTGTTCCTGCCTAAAGCTTCCGAGGCTACAAGGTACTTATTATTTGTTCTTGTCTGACGCCCCCAATGACTATAAGGCACTTGTTATTTATCCCTTCCTGATGCCTCTGAGGCTATAAGGCACTTGTTGTTTATTCTTGCTTGACGCCTTTAAGGCTATACGGCATTTGTTGTTTGTCTTCGGCTGACGCCTGTGAGGCTATACGACACTTGTTCTTTGTTCCTGCCTTATGCCCCCCAAGGCTATATAGTGCTTGTAGTTTGTTCCTGCCTAACGCCTTCGAGGCTATAAGGCACTTGTTGTTTGTTCTTGCCTGATGCCTACAAGGCTATATGACATTTATTGTTTGTCTTCACCTGATGCCTCCAAGGCTATACAAGACTTGTTCTTTGTTCCTACCTTATGCCCCTCCTGAGGCTATATAACGCTTATAGTTTATCTTCGTCTGATGCCCCTGAGGCTATATGGCACTCGTTCTTTGTTCTTGCTTGATGCCTCCAAGGCTATATGACACATGTTGTTTATCTTGCTTGATGCTCTCATGGTTGATGGTGCAAAGTTCTGTGAGTGACTTCTCAGGAATAAAATTCTCAAGATTCATATTTGTGACTGATTTCTCAGGAATGAAATTCTCAGGAGTCAAGTTATTAGTGAGTGATTGGTTGGGCAATAAATCCTTGAAGTGAATCTTTTTTTTAAGGATGTCTGGTTGGGTTTGAATCCCCGAAGTGCATCTTTCTTTTTAAGAGTGTCTGGTCGTTTTAAATCCCTGAAGTACCTGTTTTAAGGATGTCTAGTCGAGTTTGAATCCCCGAAGTGCATCTGGTTGGGTTTGAATCCGTGATGTGTGCGTGTTAAGGATGTCTAGTCGAGTTAGAATCCTTAAAGTGCATCTTTCTTTTTAAGAGTGTTTGGTCGGGTTTGAATCCCTGAAGTGCGCGTGTCATGGATGTCTGGTCGGGTTTGAATCCCTAAAGTGCATCTTTCTTTTTAAGAGCATTTGGTTGGGTTTGAATCCCCAAAGTACGCATGTTAAGGAGTGTCTGGTTGGGTTTGAATCGCCAAAGTGTATCTTCTTTTCTATCTAGCATATGGCCGGGTTTGAATCCCCGAAGTGCACATGTCTAGGATGTCTGGTTGGGTTTGAATCCCTAAAGTGCATTTTCTTTTTCTAATGAGTGTTTGGTCGGGTTATATCCCTGAAGTGCATGTCGTAAGGAGTCTCTGGTCGGGTTGTATCCCTAAAGTGCATCTCCATTTCTTTATTGAGTGATTTCTCATGTCAAAAATGCTCTAAATTCATGTTCAAACTATAATGAGTGGCTGATCTAGCCAGAAAAATCCAAGGATCACGATCACGTTTCCTTCTTCATTACTGAGTGATTTCTTATGTCAGAAAGGCTCAAGATTCATGTCCAACTATAATGAGTAACTGATCGAGCCAGGAAAACCTAAGGAACATGGTTATGTTTCACCTCTTTGTTTATTGAGTGACCTCTTGAGCCAAGAAAAATTAAGAATCACATTCAACTATAATGAGTAGCTGATCGAGCCAGAAAAACCCGAGGAACACGACTATATTTCCATTTTTTCTTTACTAAGTGACTTCTCAAGCCAGAAAAACCTGAGAATCACACCCCAACTCAAATGAGTGGATGATCGAGCTAGGAAAACCCGAAGATCATGATAATGTTTCCACCATTGTCTTCTAATGAGTGACTTCTCAAGCCAAGAAAACTCAAGAACCACATACAAATATTAATGAGTAACTGATCGGGCTAGGAAAATTCGAGGAACACAGTTACATTTTCATCTTTCTTCACTAGGTGACATCTTAGGCTAGGAAAACCCAGGGTTCACCCTTCAACTATAATGAGTGGCTGATCGAGCCAAGAAAACCCTAGGATCACGGTCACGTTTCAAATTAAAGTTTGACCTATCAGGTTTGAATTCCCGAAGCTGACGACCTAAGTGAAGCTTGGAGGTCAGGTATGTCATTCTTATTCTTTATTGTTCATGTTGCCTTTTCAAAAAATTGATTTCAAAAATCTAGTTTTTGAAAAATCACGGGGACAAACTGTAGACACCCTTGGTTTGACCGGCCCACAACGAAAGCCTAGTGATGAGATAGAATGATTTTAAATGTAAGAAAACTTGAAACCTTTTCTAAAATGGACTCGAGAGCCCAAAATGTCAAATTTAAGCCTAAAATACCTAGCTAAGGCCCATTGACCCATTGACCAAGCCTAGGCTGGGCTGAAGAGGTGATTACCTCTTTAAAGAGGTGATCACCTCTTTAAAGAGGTGATCACCTGTTCCCAAAAGGCAACGCCCCCTCGACCTGGGCTTGAAGAGGCGAAACCTCTTCAGTAGCCAACCTACTTTGCATTAAATGCATTTTTTTGCCTCATTACACATAGGAATGGCCCACTTATCTCTAATCTTCAGATTTTTGTGTGAAAATAAGACTTTGAAGGTAAAGAAATGAGAGAAAAAAGGAGAGGTAATAATGAAGAATAAAAGGTGGATATTTGGTCTTGGTTTTAAGGATTAGAAAAAAAATGAGAGTTTTCTTAAAGAGTTGTAGCAGTTGGGTTTAAAAGGAGGTTAGATACTAAGAAGAGAAAAAGAGGAAAAAAAAAAGGAAAAAACCATAGAAGAGAGAAAAACCAAAAAAGAAGAGAAGAAAAAGGAGTTTAAGCTTGAAAGTTGCATTTCTTAGGAAGAAGGAGAACACCTTGCATTCGAAGGATTCAAATCATCACAAAACATAGTTAGGAGCTTTGAATCAGTGAGCCTTTCTTGTTTTCAATTTTTAAGTTATTCATCCTATTTAAAGTCATACTTATTGATTTTCTTAATTATTATTATGTTTTATGTTTATTCATAGTCACATATAAAGCATGAATGCATGAATATGTGAAGTACTATGTATCAAGTTGTAGATTTAAGTTTGAATTGCATATAGTTTAAGTTACTTAAGTTTTAAGATATGTAAGTTTGTTATGTTCTATTAAAGAGACGATGCCTCTTCAGAGAGGCATCGTCCCTTCATGCTGAGGCGACTCTAAATCACCTTCTGGTTAGGAGGTGATGCCTCTTCGAAGAGGCGATCGCCTCCCCACCAGAGTCTTACATAGGTTTGCTTCATTTTAGGTATCCTTTTGGTTTATTTTTGATTTTTGATGCGTCTTTATTGTCTTGTATCTTCAATATTGCATGAGATTGCCATGATATTAGTATGTTAAAATAATCAATCTGCGTATAGATGAATTTTCATGCCTATTTTGTGAAAATTGAATTCAATTTCTTTTGTAAATGAAATTGTTATCTTGGAACAGAACTAACCAGTATTTGTTGGAGGGATTTCTCGGTGATTTTTAATCACTAAATAGTTAGTGTATTAATTAGTTCTTGAGAGGTTTTATTTGAATTCAACATTATTATAATTTTGTAAATTATTGTAATCCCTAATCCCATCCCTGTTTGTTTTGAATGAATGTTTGTAATATATATTCTTATTCGTAACCAGTCCAAGGTAATAAGCATACAAAATGACTAATGTGCAAAGATTGATCAAAATGTAAAATTGAAAATGTTTACAATCCACATGATAATAAGGAAATAATCGAATAATCAAAGATAATAAAATATAAAACACATACGGAGGCTAACTGTAAGGTTGGGTGGACATTTGAAAGCCTATACCTAGTTTCCAAACCCGATCTCTGATGATGGCTTCTAGGTACCTCCATGGAATCTAGTTACTGTAAAGTGTGTCTCGATTTTCATCCAGGTGGTGACTCCATCTCCAATATTTTTCCCAAGCCCTTCATGTATTTCCTAGCAGGCCTTGAGCTTGCATAGTATTGTGGTCGCCAACACTTAGGTGCGCGCGGAGAGCACGACGCCTACAATGTGCTCACTCCATCTGTTGTTAATGATGAATTGATTCAGCTATACCTATAGTGATGCTCGAATGTAATTTTTTTGTCTGTTGATAGTTGCCAATATAGTTATAATGTGAACTCAATTTCATAACCAAGATCCAACAATCCACAAGCAAGCCGAGATCCATTACAAGTCCAACATGGCCTAATGATAAGGTTAGAAAACCAAGAAGATACAAGCAACCTTATTAAGCTTAATTCAAGATGTTTGGAGAGTCTAAGAACTTCTAAATACAATCAGCATTAATGGGGGATCAAATGAGGTCCAAATAGTCATGTTCACCACATTAAAACAAGTGAATTTAGAGGTCTAAATGACTATAGTGATTGCAAGGGACACAAAATGGGCAAGTTTGAGAGTGAAACTTTCGGCTACCATTGTAGCAAAAACTTTTCATGCACAGTCAACATTCAAATGTTGACTAGGTTGGTTACAACAAGCTTTAGTGCTTAAAGTAACACCCTAGCACCAGTTGGCACATGTTTTAAACCCTTTTAACAACTATATTATATATAATAAAGCATCCTTGAACACCATACAACATCAAGTCTAAGTGCATTGCTTAAATGAGAGTTAGAATGGTGTTAATGTCATTAGTAAGAAAAAAAGTATTGTGGGCTATAATTGCAGGTTAGTGGAGCTAAATTATCTTATGTTTTAATGTCTAGAATATTAGTATAAGCTTGGTCTTGTATCTTTATAAACAAAGCCTCATTTCATTATTGTAAGACATGTTGATTTGAGTTATGAAATATTGAGTTTCTTTTGGTGAGAAATTTGCTTTGAAGTTTTTGCAAGAACTTTATGACTTATCAAGCCTAATGAGGTTTATAGTCAAAATCTAAAATCTTTATCTTCTTCTTCATCTTTCAAACTTATTCTTGTTTGTTTATGTTGAAGACTTTAAAGTCTATTAAAGTTTTTATCAATTGTCTAAGGGTGTTAATTCTCTCCATTACAAGTTTATCATAGTTCTGTAGCTGTTGGGGAGCTTGAATGAAGGGCTAATGATTTTATTATAACTTGGTAAGATCTAAAATAGTTTTCTGATCTCATTCTTGAACAATTTTATAAGATAATTATGGAAGGTGATAAATTCTAATAATAAAGTTTATCAATGTTGAAGCTATAGGGGAGCTTGGGATATGAATCCATTGATTTTCATCATTTTTTGTATCAGAGCATTGAATCAAGATTGAGGTTTGTGTATCCATTTTGTTTTCAATTCTTATTATTTTGTGTTTTCTCGTCATCTTTAATTATCTATTTATATTGTCCTTATGTTTTATCTTCTTGTGTTCTTATTCAAGTGTTCTTTCTTCACCTTTTTTTTGTTTAAGCTGATTGTTATTTAAAAAAAAATTAGAGCAAAAAAAAAAAAAATAGTGTGTGAGCCACCGGTGAGGAATTTTTCAAAAGGGAGAACATAGCAACTATACCATGAAGATAATGAAAGGGACCGATCCATTCCATTTAAGGGACAAGGACAATGTTTATTCTTGGGAGTACACGAGATGTTTTATATTTGTGGAGTTGCCACCGATTTCACGAGAAAATTATAAGGAACAACATCAGGTCACTCAGTGAGTATCGTCCTTAGCAGAGATTCCATGTTTGGAAAATCGCATGTACTTTTTGGCTATTTCTCATTATACAATACTCCATATATAACTATTGCAACACCCTAATTTTAGAATGACACTTTGTACATACATTCACACAACACCTAATAAATGGAAAGTAAAGAAAAATTAATTACAATTATTATAAGGCTTTCCTAGTAAAATACATTTGAAAGAAAAAAGTACGAAAATGTAAATCTAGCCCTAGACCTAGAATACACTTGTAAGACAGAGCTTAGCACAATTATGCGCAATTCCATCCACTCATTCACAAAGATAGCAAATAAGCAGGAAATATTCACTTAGTTGGAAAAATAGATAGAGAAAATTAATCATGTGCATTTGCAAGAATATTATGAAATTGAATGAAATGATTGCTAACACTAACAAAATATTTCTAAATTATTGAAAAGTAACAAAAGATGCATGGTTGAATCATTGGACCAAGGAATGATGGCTTCAGTCTAGAAATGTGAACTTTCGCATTATTGAATATGAGAAATGGGATAAAATACTTATTTTTATATTGAAATGTAAAAATATGCAATTTTGATGCAAGGATACGAAAAGGATGATTTTTGAACGTCGAGGATGCGTTTTGGGTATGCGAGATGTCAGATTCATATCAATATGATGGAAAATGCAATCATGATGTAAAAATGAGACAATTCTAATGTAAAAATGACCTTTTCACATTAAAGAGGGAAGCTTTATATGAAAAATCTAATTTTTCAAGTAAAAGTACAAATATGATGTCAAATTGTCATTTTTATAACAAAAATGACACCCTGATCTTGAGATGTGGATTTTGTGCTAAAAATGTAGAATTTATACTAAAAATGCGATTTTTATGTTAAAAATGCAGAATTTATATAAAGTTGAACATTTTTTAGAATGTAGATTTGTGTCAAAATTCGATTTTGACATCATTAATATGAAAAAAATGTAGAAAAATGATATATTTTTATATCTTAATAATGAGATGCTATTTTTGGTGCCAAAATGTGACTTTTAGAATGAGTATGATTCCTAAATCATGAAAATACAATGATGCATAGAAAAGGTGATTTTTATATGAAGAGTATAGAATTTACACAAAAAGTATGTGGCTTAAGCCAAAATGCTATTTTTAGCAATAGATTATGCGAAAACGCTAAGGTTGCACAAAATGCTAGATTTAATATTTCTAGATGCCAAATGAAGACTTTAAATGAAAAATGGTGATTTTTTCACATAAAATGCAGAAGTGATGCTGAAATGCAGATTTTGATATAAAAAACATTATTTTTTTTATCAAGAAAATATACTAAAAGTGTAGAGAATGTAGAAATTGTGCAAAAATAATAAATTTTAAATTTTGGGAAATAAAAATAAGAACTTGATGAAGAAAATGACATTTTTAATGTGTAAAATGCATAAATTACTCAAAAGTACAGATTTATCATAAAAATATGATTTTTATATTAAAAGTAAATAAAAAATGTAGAAAATGATGAAAAATTATGAATAATGCAAATTTAATATAAAAGATGTTGCTTTTGTGATTTTCACATTCCGAAACTAGAAATGTGAAATGACAGTTTAATATGGTCAAGATAGAATAAAAAATTACACAGACAGCATGCAAAATGCTAGTATCACCACATAGATTACAACGAATCCCAATTTATTGGCAGCAATAAAAATAAGAGTATTTAGAGGAAATGAGAAGAAAACTAAAAAATATATAAAATAAACGTGCTAAAATGATTATTTAGTCCTCAGAAGGTTTAACTAAGCTCATTTTTGAGAGCATAAGCACTAGTTTAACATTAGCTTTTGAGCTATCCTTATTAAATTTGAGTGAAAATCATGTATGATGTAGGTGTTATACCTTAGAAGCGTGCTTTAACAATGATGAGACTTGGTTTGGTGAAAAAGTGGGACTAATTGTTCATTAAACAAGAGTAGAATACTAGTTAATAGTGTTTTTCAGGTGTCTTAAGTTCAATTCGGTAGAGTAACGATGTAGTGTCTAAAAGTCCTCCAAAAAATGAAGGAGAATATTGTTATTTATAGACACAAGGGGTGTGGAGACACATTTTCACTTGCTTGGACGCTTGTTTTGGTCAGTCAGGGGTGTGTGTCATGCCCTGTGGGCATATTATCGCGCTTTTATGCATGCTTCGACGTTATCAGGGTCATGTTTTTAGGTTCTAAAATGGTTTTAAGGTTTTTAGGACCTTTCGAGCGTGTTTTTGATGTCCGTTTGCTAAAATCAACTTATGTTTTCACTAAATTCAATCTCGATTTCATGAGACAAACACTAGTTTGACAAGTTGCACACTTTAAATAATAAGTGTCCGAAAACAAGCAATTTATCATTCGAAAAGTTCATATTTCATAAAATGGAAGCATGACTTAATGATTCGAGGACCGATTCATATTCTTGTGAGTCTAGGTTCAGGTATTCTGATTCTTTAATTCAGGGTGTGCACACTTCTGAACAGCAATGACTTGTGTTCTGACACTAATTTCACAGATTATTTTCATCATCGGAACTTTTTCAGGGACAGTTAAAATTTGATGTATGACATTTTGATTTTTGTATTCTTGTGTTACCTCTCTATTTTTTTAAGATAAAAAAATCTAATTGTTTATTTCTTAATTTTTTTGGCCTAACCTTTTTTATTTTCTTGTGCCCCACCTAATTTTTTCCTTCTGATGATTGCTATTTTCTTTACTTTGCTTGATTTAAGAATCTTAGTTCATTTAAGAACCCACAAAGAAAATTAAGAAAGGAAAAGGCAAAAGTGTGTGAGACTATTAGAATGGATAAAAGCTAAAAATTGAGTGTATAAAATTTTTTAGTGAAACACTTGAGGGGCTGTGTGAGGTTTTATTTCTATTTTATATCATAACATTTCAATTCTATAATAATGTTTAAGGAAACAAGCACATCATCATTAAATGACCAAATGTTGCAATCCATGCAATAACAATTTGAAAGAATGTTCAAGATAATAGAGGGAGTCAATGAAAGATTGGATAGACATCATGATCTCTTTAATAAAATGTGTGGAGTACCTAGATAAAGGAGGCCACTACCATCAGAGCAAGGAGACTATGATGGTGGAGATGCTTGGATGATGATCCAATCACTTTGGTAGGACAAAATCAAAATCCTAGGAGGCAAGCTAAAAGAGGATGCCTAAATGAGGAGGTAGATCGCAACTTTAGGACCATAAAATGAAGATTCCTTCATTCTAAGGAGGAAATGATCCAGATGTCTACCTTGAATGGAAGAGAAGGTTGATCTCATATTTGAATGTCACAACTATTCGAGGAGAAAAAGGTAAAACTTGCAACCATTGAATTTTGTGACTATGCTATTGTTTGGTGGGAATAATTTTGCAAGGAAAGGAGAAAATATGGAGAGAGATCCATATAGTCTTAGAGGGAGATAAAGTAAATCATGAGGAGGAGTTTCATTCTAAGCCACTACTATAGAGCTTTATTAAAGACTTTAAACCTTGACTCAAGGAAGTGTGAGTGTGGAGGAGTACTACAAAGACATGTAGATGCTCATGATCAAAGCTAATATGGAGGAAGATAGAGAAGCCACCATGGAAAGGTTCTTGAATTTCCTAAATAAAAACATAGCTAATCGTGTTGATCTAGAAGACTTGGTGAATCTAGCAATGAAGGTAGAAAAACAACTCAAAGGAAAGAGGTATGATTCCAAACCAACTTTAGGTTCCACTTCTTCTTATTAAAAGTCTTATTGGGGTAAAAAGGATGAGAAAACTATTACTAAGTCAAAAGGGGATAAAAATAAAAATAAAAATGACTTGGGTAATAAAAGAAAGAATAAGGTAAAACAATCCCAAACTAGGAAGATTCAATGTTTCAAATGTTTAGGGCGTGGGCATATTGCTAGGGAGTGTCCTAATAGGAAGACTATGATCTTAATTAAAATGGTAATGTTGAATCAGAAAGTGAGAAGGAGAGTGATTATGAAATACCACCTTTAGAGGATTGTAGTGATATTGAGTATGCCAAAGGTGATGATCTAGTTGTATAAAGAATATTGAGTTTGTAAAATAAAATAGAAGACCATGGGGAACAAAGGGAAAATTTATTTCATACTTATTGTTTGATTTCTAACAAATTGTGCAACATGATTATTTATTATGGTAGTTGTACTAATGTTGCAAGCACTTTGGTAATGAAGAAATTAAAATTTCCTCTTATCAAGTATCCAAAACCATACAAATTTCAATGGCTTAATGATAGTGGTTTGATGAAGGTAAATAATTAAGGTTTAATTTATTTTTTAATTGTTAGATATAAGGATGAGGTATTCTGTGATATTGTACCAATGATTGTGGCCTATATGTTATTAGGGAGACTTTGGCAATGTGATAAGAGCGAAACTCATGATTGATTCAAAAATATATATTCCTTGATTATGGATGGAAAAAGATATACTCTTAGACCATTAACACCAAAGGAGATTTTTGAGGACTAGATGCATTAAGCAACACTATAAAGAACACTTAATGGGGAGGGAAACCCTTGAGAGAAAAGAAAACGAAGAGGTGAGTGAGCCTAAACAACAACCTTTTGAACTTGACCAAAATGGGAAATCCTAGGGGAGAGAAAATAAAAAAGGTTCTAAAGAAAAGAAAATGAGTGCCTATGCTACCATAAGAGTTGTGAGGGAAGCCATAGCTTTGAGCCAACCTTTACTTGTATTTATATGTAAAGAAGTTTACTAATTTCTAATGAAATAACCAATGGTTTGCCTAGTGTTATGGAGCAGCCTACACACCATGAAGATGAGCATGATCAAGAAGGCAAGGATCAAGTTCAAGAAGTTTCTAGTCTGATTAGCATGCCTAAAGGACCTATAACAAGGTCTCAATCTAAGAAGCTTCAACAAGCCTTAATCCATCATCTACAAGGCTTAGTGAGTTCGATTAATGAAGGTTTACAAGAACATCAAAGCTTTGGAGTAGTGCAGCTCAAGTTCAATACAACTTAATTCAAGTCCAAGTTACTAATAGGTTTAATTAAGTGTGTAATGGGCCACATTTGTTATGGGCTGGTTACGTATGCATAGGATAGATATTTAAATATTGTTATTTGGGTTTAATTATGTCAAATAAGGGGTTGGACGATTTTCCTTTTAAAAGCCCATTAGTTTTAGTTGATTTCCTATTTTATTTAGGGTTATTTTAGTTTTCCTTGTTGAATAAGGAAAACTTTGTAAAGGCTATATATAAGCCTTAGCCAAATTGTTTTTGATTCAGAATTAAAATTTTAAGAAACCTAAAAGCCGTTTGCTTTTATCTTTATGTTCTTGCGTAGAATACATGCTTAAGGAACATTCAAGTAGATTGATCAACTTCTTATGGAGTGTTTCGAAATTGGAATTGAGAAACAAGTTTTCTTAATTTTGATTCTTTGATCATCTTTCATTCTGATTCTTTGATCATCTTTCATTCTGATTCTTTGATCATCTTTCTAAGTAATATAAAATCTAGCCTTTTTCTTAGGGGTTGTTGCTGAATTGATTATTGGGGTTTTCAAGTTAATGTGTTGGGGGTCTATATATATAAAAGGGTTCTCACGCTTATTCTTGGAGGTTCTACATCACCTAGTGTTGTTATTGATTTATTGCAGGTTTACAAATATTTGTTTTTGGATGAAATTCTTAATGGATTGGTATCTAAAAGAGACATTAAGCACCAAACAGAGTTCATACCTAGACCAAGAATTCCAAATAAACTAGCTTATAGAGCTAACCCGAAGAAAGCCAAGGAAATCCAAAAGCAAGTGAGTGAGCTTATGGATAAGGGTTCTATTCGTGAAAGCATGAGTCAATGTGCAGTGCCTATCTTATTTATGCCTAAAAAAGATGGAACATGGAGGATATGTGTTAATTATTATGCAATCAATAAAATCCTAATAAAGTATAGACATCTAATCCCTAGGTAAATGACATGTTGGATGAATTGCATGGTTTATATTTTTTTTCAAAAATTGATTTGAAATATGGTTATCAGCAAATAAGAATGAAAGAAGGAGATGAAAGGAAAATAACTTTTAAAACTAAATATGGCCTATATGAATAGTTAGTAATGCCTTTTGGTTTAACTAATGCAACAAGTACTTTTATGAGGCTAATGAATCATGTTTTAAAACCATTCATTAGAAAATTTATTGTTATTTATTTTGATGATATTTTAGTTTATAGTAAAACTTTAGATGAACATGTACAAATTTTGAAGTGTGTTTTCAATGTTTTAAGAAAAGAAAAGTTGTATGCAAATCTAAAGAAATGCATGTTTTGTACTAATGAACACATTTCTTGGGTTTATTGTCAATAATAAGGGGATTCATGTGGATCAAGAAAATGTAAAAGCAATTAGGGAGTGACCAACACCTACTAATGTGCATGATGTTAGGAGTTTTCATGGTCTAGTTAGTTTTTATAGAAGATTCATTAAGAATTTTTCTTCAATCGCCGCACCATGAACTGAATGCACTAAAAAGAATGTGGGTTTTAACTTATTAAAAGACAAACTTAGTAATGCACCATTATTATCTTTGCCCAATTTTACTAAACCTTTTGAAATTGAGTGTGATGCAAGTGGCATAGGTATTGGTGGAGTCTTGATGCAAAAAGGCAAGTCCATTGCATACTTTAGTGAGAAGTTAAGTGGAGCTAGTCTAAACTACCCAACTTATAACAAGGAGTTCTATACATTGGTGAGAGTCCTTAAAACATGGCAACATTACCTTAGCTACAAGGAGTTCATTATCCACACCGACCATAAGTCCTTAAATTACCTCAAAGGACAAGGCAAGTTAAGCAAGAGACGTGCCAAATGGGTGGAGTTCATTAAATCCTTTTCATACATCATCAAGTACAAGCAAGGTAAAGAGAATGTGGTAGTTGATGCTTTGTCAATAAGGTATGCCTTAATCTCTAAACTTGATGCAAAATTATTAGGATTTGAGTATATGAAATATCTTTATCCTAATGACCATGATTTTGTTAATGTTTATAGGGCATGTGAGAAAGGGGGTTTTGATAAGTTCTATAAACATGAGGGTTTTCTTTTTAAGGAAAGTAAGTTATATGTGCCATAAAGTTATTTGAGAGTGTTACTTGTGAGAGAGTCACATAGTAGAGGTTTAATGGGGCATTTTGGGATCAAAAAGACCTTAGATGTGTTAAGTGACTATTTCTTTTAGCCACACATGAAAAGAGATGTTAAGAGAGTTTGTGAGAAGTGCATCACTTGCAAACAAGCCAAATCCAAAGCAATGCCTCATGGTTTGTATACACCCCTACCTATACCAAATGAACCTTGGGTAGACATTTCTATGGACTTTGTTTTAGGAGTACCTAGGTCCAAAAGGGGGAGACATTTTACTTTTGTTGTTGTTAACAGGTTTAGCAAAATAGCACACTTCATTCCATTCACAAAATAGATGATGCAACCCATATTGCAAATTTATTCTTCAAGGAAGTGGTGAGACTACATGGAGTACCAAGAACCATAGTGAGTGATCATAATGTCAAGTTCCTAACCCATTTTTAGAAGACATTATGGGGGAAGATGGGAACAAAGCTTCTCTATTCAACAACGTGTCATCCACAAATGGATTGACAAATAGAGGTGGTAATAGAACTCTTTCAACACTATTGAGAGCTCTAATCCAAAGGAACTTGAAGAATTGGGAGGAATGCCTACCACATGTGGAGTTTGCCTAAAACACGAGTGTGCACGGAGCAACTAACCATTCACTATTTGAAGTAATTTATGGCTTCAATCTATTAACGCCAATGGACTTAGTTCCATTACTTATGGAGAAGGTAAATTTGGAAGGCAAATAAAGGGTTGAATTTATGAAAAGCCTACATGAGAAAGTTAAGGCCCAAATTGAGAGGAAGACACTCTAATATGAGAAATATCACAATAAAGGAAAAAAGCAAGTGATATTTGAGCCCGATGATTAGGTATGGGTCCACTTGAAGAAAGAAAGGTTTCCTAACCAAAGGAAGTCCAAACTAATGCTAAGAGGAGAAGGGCCTTTCAAAGTGCTTCAACACATCAACAATAGTGCCTACAAGCTAGAGCTTCCAAGTGAGTATGGTAATGTAAGTGCAACTTTCAATGTTAGTTATTTATCTTTGTTTGATGTATATGATGAGAATGGAGCTGATTTGAGGATGAATCCTCTTGAAGAAAGGGGGAATGATGTGATCTTAAGCTCAAAATCAAGGTCCAATGATCCACAAGCAAGCCAAGACCCATTACAAGTTCAACAAGGTCCAATAACAAGGTCAAAAGTAAAGAAATTATAAGAAGCCTTATTTATCTTCATTCAAGGTGTTTGGAAAGCCCAAGAACTTCCAAGTGCAATCAAAATTACTAAAGGAGTCCCAAATACTCTTGTTTACTACATAAAAACAAGTGAAGGAGGGCCATGTATATAATTAAAAGTTAGTGGAATATAAAATGTGTTAGTGGGAATTTACATAATTAAAAGTTAGTGAGATTTAAAGTGAGTTAGTGGGAACAAAAGTTAATGTGATTTAAAGTGTGTTAGTGGGAATAAAAGTTAGTGGGATTTAAAGTGTGTTAGTGGGAATCTACATAATTAAAAGTTAGTGGTATTTAAAACGTGTTAGTGGGAAGTGGGGTCCAAAGTGTGTTAGTGGGAATTTATATAATTAAAAGTTAGTGGAATTTAAAGTATGTTAGTGGGAGTTTATATAATTAATGGCTATGATTGTAAGTTAGTGGGATTAAATTATCTTATGTTTTCATATTTAGAATAGTAATATGAGTTTGGTCTTGTATTTATATAAATAAGACCTCATTTCATTGTAAGACATGTTGAATTTGAGTTATAAAATATTGAGTTTCTTTTAGTGAGAAATTAGTTTTGAAGTTCTTGCATGACTTTGTAACTTATCAAGCCTAGTGAGGTTTGTGGTGTCAAAATCCAAAATGTTTGTCTTTTTCTTCATCTTTCAAACTGATGAGTGTGAAAAATGCACTGTTTTAAGCACTCAAAGCATTAGATTTAGGTGTAAATTCAGTTACATTTATGTTTCTTTTGTTTAGTTTTTCTTCAATTAGGCACTTTTTACATGATTTGCATGTTTATTTGTTTTTAGTATTATTTCATTTATTTTTAATTAATTTTTATACATTTAAGAAATAAAGGACAATGGAGAAAGTTACATGGGAATCAAGAATGTCCAGAATGGTGCAAGGAGAAGTAGTGCTGAAAAATTTACTCGCACGGCCATGCCAAAAAGGCACACGGCCGTGCGCCTAGCGTCACCAAATTTTCACAAGCAATCAGGTCACACGGCCGTGCCAAAAAGGCACACAGCCGTGCGCCGTGCTGATGAGGAATCCGAATTTTAATTTCAGTGCTGACTAGTCAGGGGCAATCTGGAGATTTCACAAAGCATTAACCCTAGGGCTGGAGATTAGGGTTTTAAATATACGTAACTTCCATTGGCCACAAAAAAAAAGAGAGATATTATTTTTTAGAACAGAATTTTCTTTTATAAGTTTTCTTCTTAATCAATTTTTAGGGAAGAACAAGGAAGTATTCTGGTTCATGTTAGTTTGGAGATTGAGAATAAAGATTGAAGAACAATAAGCCTTCCATTGAACAAGGGGTTTTCTCTTTTTCAATTGTTGCATATTTATTTTAATGATTATGTTTAATTTCTTTTCTTCTTCATCTCCATCTCTTTCTCTTTTAATTAACATGAGTGGCTAAATTCTTAATTAGGGTTCTTACCACAATTCAACC
>CATIWM010310231.1:0-16559 GCA_949671775.1 Mallotus repandus
TTAACTTCCACTTTCTATTAGAAATATTATTTCATTTTATTATTTTTACTTTTCCATTAATTTCATCCTTTTTATGCACTTTTCAATCATTTTGCATCTTATTTTCTATTTTCATTTTAAATATCAATTTTTATAAAATAACGGCCCCTAAACTCAAAAAATAAAGACAAGATGAAGAGGAGGAGCCTATTCGAGTGTTTGTCTCTCTTTACCCTATTCTTTTTAATTTTATTGTTGTTTATTTCATTTTTCATATCATTTTCCATAATTAGGTTGCTGTGCATATAAATTCGCATGACATGTGTGTGATAAATATGCTATGATTGTCTGCTTTTAATAACATGTAAATTTGCCATGAATATGCCATGTCTGTTCATTATGCCATTATGATTGCCATGTCATGTTAGTCCATGATCATTCATCATATTTTGCCATATTTATTTATTTATTTGTTCATGCATTATGCCATCTTCATGCATCATTTTATCATATTATTATTGTTATTATCTGCTTATGTGAATATACTGTGCTTGCATTTGTGTGTAATGGTTGATCCAAAATGGTACATATTTCTTGGAAGCATTGTATATAACTAGTGAGGCTGGCCTTGCTCAGCATCTGGGCGATATGGAGATGACTCTAAGATATTGAGTCTGCTCCTGTTGACATTGACATCTGAACCCATTGCTTTATCTAATGGGCGAAAGCTAGTCCAAATGAGGGATTTGAGTTTACCTAGTCCTTAACTAGAAAATTTCTCAAGTGATACCGAGTGGCGACTCCTATTTCTCTTGGCTAGGTAAAGGGTTGAAAGTGCACAAGTGCCATCCTTAAGCTCTTCCAATATTTCCTTTACATTCCCTCTGAAAAAGGGATCGTGAGCTAAATGATGCCGAGTCGGACTCACTGGCATCAACAACTGGCAGTTATAAAAATATCTGCAAAGGTCCCTAAACTCCCCATTTACTATTGTAGCTCCTGTCACCTTCTTCCTCTCCTTTCACTAGCCAAACGACCTTCATTCATCATGAAATTTTAACCACAAACACTTGTCAACATCGTTAACATGTTGGTAATTTTTGTTTCATAAAATTTGGCTCGGTTTCTATCAGTTTAAGCTTTGAAGTTTTAGCCTAAACTTTTAGTGTTCAATTCACCATTTTTGGCGACTGTTAGCCATTGAGACAACTGCCATTGAACTCAACTCATTTCTAGTAGTTTGTGGAGACTAATTTCAAGTCCGATCTATGCCGTTTTGGCCTTCATCAGATTTTAATTGGTAATTTTTATTTTTCTCTATGATCTAATATTTTGGTGTTTGTTTGGAGAGTTTGAAGGTATATTTGTGTTGTATATATTGTTGTGAACATGTTGATATATTTGGTTGGTGTAAAAGACATTTTATGGTGAGAAAATCTGGCGGGTTCCATCTGGATTCCGGTGAGGAATAGTGGCCAATCCAGAAAAATATGATTTTATTTTTAATAAATAATATAAATTATGAGGATTAATTTCTATAACTGGAGCTAGATGTAATTCCTTATGGATTTTAAGATAAAAATTCTGGAAGTGTTTTAGTGGAAATTGCTCCACTTTCTGTTTAAATTATTTTAGCTTGTCAAAGTAAATTCTTTCAGCCTCAAATATCATATTTAGGGTGTTTTCAAGTCAATTTAATTAATTCCTTAATTTTTATAACTTTCTGGAATTTTTGAGAATTTATTTGTTATTTAATTATTAAATAAATATTATTTATTATAGAGAGTTTCAGAGTAGGAGCCGCAGAGTTTGGGCAGCCAAGGACATGTCTTAATTGATATCATTAAAATGAAAAAAATTTAACTCTCAATAAAATTAATAATAATTGAGAAATATAGTTTCTCTCTCTCGATAAAAAGATTAATTTTTCATTCATTCAAAATAAAAAATACATCTTGATTGATATCTAATAAAGTTACACTTGTCCATAGGTCAAACAAATATACAAATAAAAAATTAGTTGTTACGAAATGCGTTGACCCTGCTTGGAAGGACATATATATGGGTGAAGATTTTTGCACTTCACCCATTAATTTTTGCACTCCATTTTTATTTTTTTAGAATTATAAATTGCACAACTATCCTCTATTTAAAATTCTTATTCTTTTATTAATTACAATTACTAAACCGTTATTTTTTTTAAATTTTCCTTCTATGTTCATTGTTTGATGTTTAATATTTTAAAACTACTAGTAATTGAGTTTTTTTTTTCCTGTGTTAATAAAATTATATATAGTTAGTTATTTTTTTATAAGTACTCTAACTTTTAATTTATCTTGATTGTAAAATTTTCACCAATTATAGTAAATAATATATCTTTTATTTTTTATGAATAGGTTTTTTAAATATCATATGCACATATTTTTTTATTTTTATCATTATTTTTTAAAAAATAATTAAAAATAAATTATGTGATTAAAATATCATTATAAAAATTCAACAATAATTCATCATATAAAAATATTCATAAATTCATTGAATAGAGTTGAAATCAATTTACATATAATTTAGATAAAATATATCCCAGCAAATACTCTAATTAAATTATACTACAAAAAATCTATTTGATAAAAAAATATAGCACTTACTTTTCTATTATTACTATGTTATAACACTAGTCTTAAAAATTAAAATTATAGCAATTTTTTATATGATGAATTTTCATTAAATTTTTATGATATATGTTTATAATGATGTAATTAATTTGATTTTTATATTATTTAAAAAAGATTATGATAAGAAAAATAAAAATAAAACAATGTGCATATGATATTAAAAAACTGTTCATATAAGTAAAAACTAAAAAACTACTCACAAAAAGTGAAAAAATATATATTGTTTTTATAATTAATGCAAGTTGTATAATTGTTTAATCAAATTAAAAGGTAAAGAGTGCTTAGGAAAAAATAGTTGACTATGCGAAGTTTTTTAATGCAAAAAAAAAAAAAAGATGTAAGATAAAGCAGAAGTAGTTTTATAATTTTAAACATTAAATAGTAAATTTAGATAAAAAGTAAAAAGAGTGTAGTTTGAGAATAGTAGTTAACACAAAAATAAACATTCTAAATAAAGAGTAATTATGTAACCTAAAATTTCAAAAAATAAAAGGGACCAAAGCTAAAGTTACCATTAGAAAACTGAATTATGTTATGTTTTTTTAAAAAAAAAAATTAGTTACCGTTATACATACATTATTTAAGGCCTATTTAATTTTGAATAATAAAACCTGATTTTTTAAAAAAATTTCTAGTAAAATTAGAAAATAAAATTTATTATTTAATTGTGATATTTTCTAATTTAGAAAACTAAAAAATTATTTTCTAAATTTTCCAAATTATAAAAGACTTTAGAAAGCTAATAAAAAGATGTTTTTCAAAATTTTCAGTTACTATTTTGACATTACCATAACCTCTGCTGTCACCACCACCACCACTTCCATTACCACTTATATTGCATGGACACTTCAGTTAGTAGGTGTTTCTCTGTATTCGTATCCCCATTATTCAAATCTATACATATCAGTAAAATGTTATTAATTTTAAATCAAAATATTGAAAATTAAAAAATTAAAAATATACTTATAATTGTAATTTTAAAATCCTTAGAATATATGCATGTGAAAATAAATTAATAATATTAATCAAACACTATGACAAAATAGAAAAAAATATATCAAAAAAATTAGAGAATTAAAATGATAATTTATAAAAATTACAAGGACTATAAAAAATACGGAGGTATTTTAGAAGATAAAAATATTGTAAATTGATCGGTGTCTATGAGATTAGAACTTAAGCACAAGGAGGAGTTAGGATTTTTACTACAAGTATAGGGGCCTCTATATGTATTGTGCCTATATATATATATCAATAAATCTATGCGGATAGAATCTAGCCAAGTTAATTTGGCTAGAAAAAGTCAAGCAACATGAAAATACAATTGTATCTAGAGGGAGATTTCAATGGTAAAATAGAATAACCTATGATCAGCGGTAAAATGAAAAAGGAGGGAAAAACCAATGATAATAAAATGAGGGAAAAACTAGTAATACTAAAAAATCATCGTTTCCCTAAAAAGTTGCGAAAGATTAAATGACATAGTACATTATTCGAGTATCGTTTCTTTACTAATGCATGGTAAACTACTGAATTCACATTGATAATGGATAAGTAAATAGAGTGGTGAAGCTAATTTGATATCTTCATCCTGTGTTCAATCACTAGCAAAAATTTAATTTCTTCATAATTAGAATAAGAAACTCCATATGATAATATGTCAAAGATACTTAGTGATGGTTGTGAATGTGAAGATTCATTAAATAGAAATGTTGCAGTACAAAGAGTGGAAGAATGTGTTGTGGCTAATAGTTAAGAAAGTTCAAATAATGATGCTTTTGCCATGGAAGATAGTCCAACATATGATGAGCTAGAAATCGAAGATAGTCCAACTTATGATGAGCCAGAAATTGAAGATAATCCAATGTATGATGTGCCTGACATCGAAGATAGTCCAACTGATGAGGTGAATGAAATCGAAGATAGATCGATGAATAATAATGGCGCTGAAATAGGTCCTCAAACCAGGCATGTATTTTACAAGTCTGGAAGCATATCAAGAGCATGCAAAGTTTAAAGGATTCTCAGCGACAATGACAAGAGGACAAAAGGGCAGTGATGGTGCTAGAAAGTATGAAACAATAAGCTGCAACAAAGGTAGAAAATTGGATACAAAAAGGAAAAGCAAGAGAATAAGTTGCCCTGCACATTTAAATATAGTGAGGAGAGAAGGGGTTTAGGTTGTTAGTTCAATTAAAAATGAACATAACCATGAGCTTATTTCAGACATGAGTATGTTAATGGCTGCTCATATGAATTTGAGTCCCAACATGAAACAAAATCTCATAACAAATGATATAGCAGGCATCAAGCCAAGAAAAAGTGTTAGACTTATGAAAGTATAATGCGATAGCCCATAAAATTTAAGTTGCACTTTAAAGGACTATAGGAATTTCATCCATAGTGAAAGGAAAAATATGCTAGGTGAGGGCGATGCCGAGTCAATTCGACAACTATTTGTTAGGATGCAACAATAAAAAAGGGAATTTTTCCATTCCATCGATGTTGATAATGAAGGCAGACTGAGGAATGTCCTATGGATTCATCCTTTTAGTAAAGCTGTTTATGAGGAATTCCACGACGTTATCACATTCGACACCACATACCTTATTAACTGTTACAAGATGCCATTTGCAAGAGTTGTCAATGTCAGCTAGCATAGGCAATCCATTTTATTAGGATATGTTCTAGTTTCCCATGAAGATATTGAATTGTTCAAATGGCTTTTCACAACATGGCTAACTGGCATGGGCAATATACATCCAACCGCCATAATTACCGATCAATGTGAGAGCATAAAGCATGCTGTGAGGGAGGTAATGCCTGACATAGTTCACTGATTTTGTATATGGCATATAATGTGCAAGGTTAATGAAAAATTCAAGCACATAGGGGAATTTAGAAAGTTGTATATGAATTTAAAGCTCTTATATACGATAGCCTCACTATCGGCCTATTTAAGCAAAACTGGAGCAAATTTTTAACATACTACAAATTGGAAAGGAATGACTGGCTCGCTAAGTTGTATTATAAAAGGTGAAGCTGGGCACCGGTTTACCTCAAACACTTATTTTGGGCTGGAATGATGTCAACTCAAAGGAGTAAAAGTATGCATTCATACTTTGATGGATATATTCATTCAATGAGTATACTCAAGCAGTTTATAGATCAATATGAGATCACTCTAAGCGACAAGATTGAGAAAGAGTTCCAAGCTGATTATGACTATAAATAGAATAAAATATTTTGCATTTCACAATTTCCCTAGGAGAATGTTTTCCAAAGGGCTTTCACGCATACAATAGTTACAAAAGTGTAAGATAAAATAAAGAGAATTTGGTACTATCACAATAATGAGGCAGGCCAATCACCAACACTTAATAATGGCATTGAAAAGTTCAGAGTAGCTGAATGAGAAATTTTAAACGATTATTATAAAAAAGAATTCAAATACACTGTTGAGTACAAGGAATAAGAAAATTATTTAGAATGCGACTACAAGAAGTTTGAAACAATTGGTATTATGTGCTGCCACATTTTCACAATTATGTCTAAAATAGATATTCGTGTGATCATCGAAAGGTATCTCCCAAGGAGGTGGAGAAAGGACGTTCACCATCGCCATTCAAATTTTTTCTTTGCTGGAGGTTATCTAAACATGACAGATGAGTATAGGAGATACAGGGAACTTCAGGATTCATTCAACCAGTGTGCATATTTGGCTATTGATGAAAAAAGAAAAAGGGTGTTTTTAAAGGAAGCATTGAAAATAATTGTGGATGAATTTTTGAATTGGAGTGGACTTGCAGATAATGACTTTGAAGTTGGAGGAGATGTTAATGAAAAAGAAGACATAACTGGTGCAACACTTCTTAACTCTCGTGTCATAATCACACGTGGAAGGTAGTGTTCCACTCATATAACACTAATTCGTGAAGGATATGGTGGAGGTGGTTATGGAGGCAAAGGAGGAGATGGTCTTGAGGATGGGGGAGGTGCTCGTAGAGGAGGGCAAGGTGTTATGTCATCTGTCCAGCCAAATGCACTGGTTCAAAATATTCAACCTAGCAGAATACCTCCAAATGTCATTGGAGAAAGAAGGTTGAGTAATGATGATGTTTATGCATGATATTAGGTTATGTATGAACAACTTCTACATAACCATAAGCATTATGTTATTAATATCTTGTAATTTTAATGTTGAAGTTGGAGAATATTTCAATTACATTTTTCATTTGTAATGAAAGATATGGAATGAAAAAGCTACTTCATTAAAAATTGTCCTTTTTTTGAGTTAAAATAAGGAATAAACATTTTCTTTATTAATAGAACATGTATTTGTTGTTATATAAAATGTAGACGAATGCATATAGTCAAAAGATTTAACATAGCAGAGCAACGTTACATCCCAACAAAGCGCATCAAGCTTTTATAATGTTTATGCATAATATTTGTGCAAAGTAATTTTTATGTATGGTAGGAAAAAAGATGTTAATGGCCATGGGAATATATTAATGCCCTAAATTTATTACTTTAGCTAAGGTGTAAATTATTAACAATCCACATATTGAATACATTTGCTTAATTTTTGGGTGCTAAGACTGGGCTTTATCTTGATGGCTTGCATGTGTCAAATATTTTTTTTGTAACCTGCTGCATAATTGCTCTCTCTATAAACATGGTATATTATGTACAATATTAATTTTATTTATTATTATAAGTTTAGTAATATGCAAAAAATATCATACCATGTTTATATATTAACATCAATAGAATGCATAAAATTAATCATGAAAAATAGTTCCTTTTAACATTCGTCAACATAGTAAAAAAACAAAAAAAGTTAAAACTTCTACATTGCTTCATATCATTTGTAATAATGACAATAAAATTTAAATTTCTTTCATGACTGTAGCAGACACAAGTTTGGATTTAAGTGATTGTAGCTCTTACAATTGTACTTCTAACCATGCACTCAAATCTAGAATCTTTTCATTGACCTGGCCCATTATTTCCAGAGAAATTCTACTTTGTTCCTTCAAACCTGCAATAAAACGCTCATACGTTGCAATTTTAAAATCCTTCTTTTGATGGTCATTGACAATAATCTCATGATCTTTTTTTAGCTCCTCCAGTTCTCTTTCCATCAATAAACACTCCATATATTTTTTGGATTTATCCACATAAGGAGCAATGTTAGCGATTTTTAACCTTTCATTCTCTCTTCTCAATCCATTTATGTAATCTGCTTCATGTTGAGTGTACTCTCTGTCCACCCATATTACATACCCATAACCACACTGTCAGCCAAAAGATTTAATTATTAAATTAATTAACATATAAATATAGGAAAAATCATACATGCAAACCAAGTATATATGTGAAAACATTATTTAAATCCAAAGCACATTTCTTACTAATTCAAATGCACAACCAAGGAACCTCCTCCCTGGATTATTTTCATTTGTGCTTACACGTATGGTGGATGGAAGGCTGCAATTGCATGCCATTGCTGTAATGCAAAATATCTATTTTATTTCAGTTTATAAAACTGAGTTGAGAAATGGGATGGTCTTGAAGTTAAATGTTCAATATATATTAGAGAAGTCCTACAAAAGTTATTTCAAGATTCAAGGTACTTTTATAATTAGTAGCCGCTCTCTCACTCGTGAACATAAAGTAATTATTAGTCCCGTTTTTCCAAGATAACATAAAAATCGGTTTATTTCTTTTGGCATAGTTATCTTATGTTGGGAATTAACCGAGTTGCACTAATATCTAATGCAATCAGAGCATATCTTAATCTCCTAATTTTGATATGGTGAAGTGACAAATGGAGATTTTTTGGGATAATTCATGTATTATCTTCAAACTCATAATTTTAGAATATTGTTACTACATGTTTGTAAGCAAAGTACTTCACAAAGTTAATTTGACTTCACCAATATAAAATTTTTAGGTATTTTCAAACTCATTATTCTATAACATGTATATATAATGCATATGTATTAATTTTATCCATGGTTTTTTTACATTTTAGATTATATTTGTGTAATATATGAGATTATATTCCTCCACATAAATTGGATGGCCCCAATAAATATTCATTTTTTTAACCTTAATTTAAAGAAGGATGGACCAAATATAAATATATTAACTTAATTATATTTATGAACAGAAGGATGAAGTGAAATATTTAAAGTATAATTTTTTCATGCAAAATATGTTTAAAAAGATGAAGATATGGACATAAAATTAGCAATTAATTATGATCGTCCAAGTCAATAGAAGACGCCAATGAAGATTTTGAATTTCCTATGCCATCATCATCATGTTCATCTACATCTGCATCTGCATCTTCATATTCATTGTATTCTTCTTCATCTTCATATTCTTTATCTCCATCTTCATCTTCATCTTCATATTCTTCACCTGAAATATCTATTTTTGAACAACTTAACTCCGAGACTAGAGGTGGAGGCTCAGTCTTTTTATGCGGTGGAGGACTGTATGGAATCTTGTCCAATTGGTGATTGCGAATATGCATATTAATGATATCACTAGTCCTAATCCAAATACTCAAAGACCATCCAAAATGTATTATGTAGTGTCGAACAATTTCCTCCCACTTCGGACTGAAAAATAATCTCCCATTAATTTTTAGACATTCCAGGTCCTCTACCACAGTCACAGGTTAAAGGTGGAACAACGCTTCTTTTGTTATCCTTATTGTTACTCTACCTGATATCAGGTGGTCAATGTATAATGGGATTAACTGTAGTGTAAACAAACATTATTATTTGAATGGCAACACTAGAACCAATTGTTCACAAATTATTATACTGAAAATCACAAAGATTTAATTTGAGTACTCACCACTGTGGCCATTGGATCCTTCACTCTTATTGTGAAGGAATTTTTCTTCTTCTTTTTTCCCTCTGTGTCATACACTGAGTTTTTACTATCCCCAAAAAGGTCTAATGATGAAAATATCCCTCCGAATATGACAAGTGTCTGTTCATTCGTACCGCCTTTAAAGTGTGCCGTGAGTTTGAAAAGCCTGAATCGAGCAAAATCAGCTACTGAATCATTAAGTTGTACCTTGATTTTATGAATTATGAATTATCAGAATGATAAGTAGCTAATTTTGAGCAATCGTCGCTCAAAACGTGCAACTTGTCAGACCAGAGTTCAACTTCGTGAAAATTGAAAGTCGATTTTTGATGAAATTGACATTGGAAACATGTTCAAAAGCCCTAAAAACTTTCGGAAGTGGCCCCAAAATAGTGCGTGTAATCCCGAAAAGTAGCATGAGAGCAAATTTATAGCACGTGACCACACCTGAACATAGTTTGCTCACGCGTGAAAATAGAATCCGATTTTGACAAAACGGATGTCGGAAACACGTCCGGCAGGTCCAAAAATTCTAAAAAGCACCCCCAGAGTAGCACGATCGGAGCCCAAGAAGGACTAGAGGTGTTGTCACACGCAATATACGTGATCACGCACTCCGGTACACGTGCACACGCACAAAAATGCACACACATGCATCTTGAGATGCATGATCACACAATTTTTAACACATTTCCTTATAAATAGGGATCTCTACCTCCCATTTTTAGCGGGGGCCTACATACACTGAAACACTATTGAATTGAAGACTAAGGAGTCCCAATTTACACACTTTTGGCTCACCCACTGCATTTTCGTAGGTTTTTTAGACCGATTTTGAACCAAACCGACCCTCATCTTTGTTAAAGCATGCTTCGAAGGTATACGAGTTTGCAATACACACGTTATTTTCAACCTCTCGACAAAGACAACTTGAAAATCCAACGAAGCTAAAGCTTCAGAAACATAAAATGAGTTCAATCGAATCTGAGGACCAAATAACATTTCTTTACGTTTATTTTATTGTTATGCATTTTATTTTGTCATCGCTAGCAGTTAAGAAATTGTTGTGATCTATATGATGAGACTGACAATTTGCATGCTAATTGAATAATTTCTGCTCTATTTTGCTCATAATACACTATCATTTTGCATCAATGCATTTAGTAAACATGAAAGCTTACTTATTTAAGCTAAAGGTTTGATATTGCAGTCCAATGATGTAATCATCATTATTTATTATTTATCTTATCATTTAGAAATGCTTTATAATAATTCCTGTAAGAGCATGAACTACGTGTATTTGTTTAATCACTCATGATGCATCGATCAATTTTCTTTTGTGCTTATCTGCTGTCCGAGTAGATGAATAGATGGAATTGTACATAGTTGTGTTAACCTCTGTCTTACAGTTTTTTTTTACCAGGACTAGATTTACATTTTTGTACCTTTTTTCTCTTTTAAATGTATTTACTAGGAAAGCCTTATAAATAATTATGCTGAATTTCTCTTATTTTCCATTATTATCCTGTGCTTTTGTGAATATGTAACATATCAACTGTCATACCAAAACTAAGGTGCTGTGGTAGCCATATATTGAGTATCATAATGAGAAATAGCCAAAAGTAGATGAGATCTCTCGGGCTCAGAATCTCTACTGGGGACGGTACTCATTAAGTAACCCGATGTTGTCACTTTCATCTTTTCATGGTTTTCTAAAAACCAGGTGGCGACTCTAAACACAAAGGGTCTTGTATCCCCCTGAGATCAATCATTTGTCCCTATCCCGTAAATGGAATGGATGTCCCATCTGGTAAAGTTGCCATGTCCCTCGAGATTGAAAAATACAAAGGCTTCCACGAGAGAGAGAAATTTGGTCTCTCACAGTGGCTACTCCACTTAGGATGCTAATTAGAGAGATAAATTGGAAAATGGCTATTTCTCATTACATAATACTCAATCATATGAAGCCCTTCACCATTGCATTTGCACTACACAGTCACACGTGCACTCTTGGTCCCAATCAAATGACACTGACTGAAAGTGATTCATTATGATTCCACACGAGTCATAGGGTGACTGATTTAGATTTGTCACCTTTAACCTTTACTTATGGTTTTGTCGAACTCATCTGACCAGAGTCTATGACTCAACTCCTTAAGGGGGGCGACCCGAGTTATCAAAAGAATGCTAGACTCACTGATTGGAGTCCGTAACCCTAGTTATAGAGGGGCATTCTTACTAAAGGAGCCCTTAGCTTTTTACCCTTGACTTAGCCCAAGTAAATAAAATAATAGAAATCTCCACTAGGACCCCACCAAGCTTTTCATGCTAGCCTTGATGCTGTCTGTTTGACCTGACATTCACAAGTACTATGATGCTTTTAGTTTCTATCATCGATTGATGTCATTACGTCCATTCTCAAAGACTGCTCACACTTGGACTGTGTGATCCTTGTTTACCTTGCATAAGCTCAATGTGCAAGAAATGATAAGAATCATCCACCTCACTATGGATAGCCTATGAGAACTGGTGAATAGTGACATCTCTCGATGACGGAACTTGTGAGCGTCATCCATTTATCCTTATCAGATCCAATAGATGGATCAGAAATTCAGTGTTATAATCAAAATTTTTATAATTTATAAAATTAAATTCTAGGATTTGCAATGTTAATAATTATTTTTATTATTTATGAGATTTGATTATTTGGAAAATTTGAATTTAATTTAATTAATTGTTATATATATATAATTGGGAGAAGATATTTTGTTTTAAATATATATATATAATAATGGTACTTGTACTTTTCAATAAATATTATATTATAAATTTTTGATATAAATAATAATAATAATGATAATTTTTGTAAAAACGTGAAGTGGCAGCACCACTTCTTCTTCTTGCCCTTTCTTTGCTTATTCCTTCTTCTTCTTGCCCTTTCTTTGCTTATTCCTTCTTCTTCTTCTTATTTATCTGATGTAGCTCAGCCATCACATCTCCGGTCATCGCCATCCACATTGCCGCCCCAAGCTGCCAACAGATGTCCCTTCCCTCCATTTTCTATGAGTTTTCTTGTTCCTCTCCCTTCGGTTTCATTTTTGGCCAAATCTTCTTCCCCCTTACTGGTGACTTTTTCAGCGTCTTCAGGCCGCGCTTGATAGCTCATTCTCTTTTTCTCATAGCGGGCTTCATTTCTCTTCCCTCGATTGGTCTGAACCGAGCTCGATTTAACTCCAATTTTAGGTAAATTAAATTTACCTATTTTTGAATATTTGTTATTTTTGAGTTAGAATTATGATTAAGTGTAGTTATAAATTTTGATCTAGATGTCGAGAGCTTTCAAAAAATGTTTTTAGATTTAATTTTTTGAATAATTTTTGAAAATTCACTGTTCCGGGGCTCGGAGTTACTATTTCGGGTCTGGAAAAATTTTATATTTTTAATAAATTCTTTGATGTATGTCGAGAAAAATTTGTTAAGGAAGTTTATGGAAATTATGTGTAGAATTTTTATTATGAATTTTTGAAGGTTTATGTGAAAAATGAATTTTTTTGAAAAATTAGTATAAATTAGTAATTTTTATATTTTAGTTGAAATTATTGTTAATTATTATGTTTTGGACAATTTTGAGTAATAAATAGTATTAAAATAATTTTTATGAATTATTTCCTATTTTTAGCTAATTATTAGTAAATTTCTGGAAAGATATATGAATAATAATTTTATCTATTATTTTTAAGCTTAAGTGAGTTTTTGATTATTTTTATTATATATTTGAGCAATTTAGATAATTATTTGTAATTAATGGTATTTAATTGCAAAATTTGAAAGAATATATTTTAATAAAGGAATTTAATTATAAATTAGAATTCTATTATTTATTTTGGAAATAAGTGTCTTTGATGCTTTTATTATGTAAATAAATTGATTGTGGTATTTAAATGAATTTTATGATTTTTGGTGAATTATTGGAATTTATATTATTTTATTGATTGTGGATGTGTTGATTTTCGGTTGGGCATAATTTGTAGTTCGGGGGACCAACCCGAAATGTTGAGACTTGAAAAATTTTGAAGTGTGTTTGCGTGCAGGAACGACTCTACTTTTAGTAGAGAGATGTCTGTTTTACAAAGGAGACTCTGTCGAATTTTTGGTAGAATTCTCGTAAAACGTGACATCGGGTCAGTTCTAAGTTTTGAGTCTTAGTCGAGTTGTGTCCTAGATCGAGTCGTTCTTTAGAAATCTCTAGAGTACAAAAATTAGAAATTTATTTCTAATTATTTATTTATTATCATTTTCCTTTTAGCTGCACCGAGAGCTAAGCCTTCAGAACATGGCTAGTCGAATTATTGCAGAGGAGCGCACACCTATGAGTTATTATTATATGTATGCATGTCATATAGAACTATTTACCCAACATCCACATGTTTTGTTGTTAATGTGACATAAATATGCCGCATTAGTCCTTTATTTGTTATTTATCTATTTGGTGGTTATTAAAATATATATATTTCATTATGTGTGTGTGTATATATATATATATATATATTGTGAATTTAGTGTTCTTGACTTGGATGCTATTTTATTATTGATATGCATTGTTATTGTGATGTGATGTTTTTGGAGGACAGTAGTGGAATGTGGTACCTAGTGGGCTACACTAGGACTGTTGCGCAACAGTACGCTAGATGCTAGGTTATGATATAATGATTGATGTGTGAAATGATTAAAGGATTTATTGAGATTTATGGTTGAGAGTGGTGTGGCTGCTGAAGCTCGGTTGACTTAGTGTCTCGGGGCTAGTCATACCGGTAGTGAGACTACTATAGCTCTATTGAGTTTGTGTCTCGGAGCCAGTCTTACAGGTAGCAAGACTGCTGAAGCTCAGTTCACTAAGTGTCTCGAGGCTAGCCATCAGTGTGGAGAGGAGACCTTTGATCCAAGAGTTACACAAGTTAGTGGATAGGATTGATGATGAAGATAAGTAGATCAGGACGATTGTTAGCTCAGTTTAGAGTTAGATTGATATTGAGGGTTAGGATCTCGGCTTAGAGCTTATGGAGTTTATGGATCCTGTTCTGATAGAGCTTGTGGAGAAGATTCGTGAAGGGAAATTCACTGATTTCAACCTTGATGATGAAGGTTTTTTATGGATTAGTGGAAGATTGTATGTTCATGATGTGGATAATTTGAGAGAAAAGATCCTAGAAGAAGCTCACTATGCAGCCTACAGTGTACATCCAGGCACTACTAAGATGTACCACAATATAAAGGATCTTTATTGGTGGGATGGAATGTAGTAGGATGTAGCTGATTTTGTCTTTAAGTGTTTAACTTGTCAACAAGTGAAAGCTGAGCATCAAAAGCCTTCTGGGAAGCTTCAACCTTTTTTGATTCCTGAGTGGAAATAAGAGAGAATCACTATAGACTTTATGACCGGGTTGCCTCGTTCAAAGGATGGATACAATTCCATTTGGGTGATAGTGGACAGGTTAACCAAATCAGCTCATTTTCTGCCAGTTAAAGCTACTTATTCCGTAGCCAAGTTGGCTAAGTTGTACGCCAAGCTTATTGTGTGCCTTCACAGAGTGCCTATTTGCATTGTATATGATAGAGGTTCTGTATTTACCTCTCAATTTTGTCAGAAGTTGCAAGAAGCAATGGGTACCAAACTTGATTTCAGTACTGCTTTTCACCTTTAAATAGATGGTCAATATGAGAGGACGATCCAGACACTTGAGGATATGTTGAGAATGTGTGTAATGGATCTTGGAGGCAGTTGGGATGATCATTTGCCACTGGTAGAGTTTGCTTATAATAATAGCTACCACAACAGTATTGAGATGGCACCATATAAAGCTTTGTATGGAAGAAAGTGTAGATCTCCTATGTGTTGGAATGAAGTTGGGGAAAAAGAGCTAATTGGACTAGAAATTATCCAGGACGCATCTGAGAAAGTCGTTTTGATCAGAAGAAGATTGGAAATAACAACTAGTAGATAGAAGAGCTATGCGGATTTAAAGCGTAAAGATATGGAATTTCAGGTTGGGGACTATGTATTTTTGAAGGTGTTACCAATGAAGAGTGTTATGAGATTTGGCAAGAAGGGAAAGTTGGCATTGAGATAAATTGGTCCTTTTGAGATTCTAGAGAGAGTTGGCATGGTTGCCTATCGGTTGGCTTTGCCTCCGAATTTGTCACAAGTGCATCCAATGTTTCACATTTTGATGCTCAGGAAGTATATTTCGAATCCTTTGCACGTGTTGCAGCCTCAGAGTGTGGAGGTGAATGAAGATCTGACATACGAGGAAGAACCTGTTGTGATTGTTGACAGTTCAGTTTGCCAGTTGCGTTTGAAGCAAATTTTGATGGTCAAAGTATTGTGGAGGAACAACAATGTGGAGGAGCACACGTGGGAGATTGAGGCTGAGATGCAGGTGGCTTACCCTTACCTTTACCTCTTTCCTCAATGAATTCTTGTTTCCGTTCTTTATTTAAAATTTTAGGACGAATTTTTGTAAGGGGGGAATATTGTTATAATCTGAATTTTTATAAATTATAAAATTAAATTCTAGGATTTGCAGTGTTAATAATTATTTTATTATTTATGAGATTTGATTATCTGGAAAATTTTAATATAATATATATATATATATATATAAGTTTGTATATTTGTGTGTGTAGTTATATATAATAATAATAATAATAATTTTGAGAAGATATTTTGTTTTAAATATATATATAACTAATAATGGTACTTGTACTTTTCAATAAATATTATATTATAAAGTTTTGATATAAAAAAATAATTTTTGTAAAAACGTGAAGTGGCAGTACCACTTCTTCTTCTTCTTCTTCTTCCCCTTTCTTTGCTTATTCCTTCTTCTTCTTCTTGTGGATTCGACGCAGCCCAGTCACTACGTCACCGGTCACCGCCATCCACATTGCCTCCCCAAGTTGCCAGCAGACGTCCATTCCCTCCATTTCCAGCGAGTTTTCTTCTTCCTCTCC
>CATIWM010310241.1:0-25635 GCA_949671775.1 Mallotus repandus
AAAAAAAATTAATAAGAAACAACAAATGGAAGAAATAATAAATCAAAGAAATAAAAATAATAAAATGAAAATAGCAAAACGGTGAAAACAAAATTGGACCAAAAAAGAATAAAGACAACGAAACAAAAATGAATGAATCAATATGGTTGCATATAGAAGGAATAAAAAATAAAAGAAATTAAATAGAAATAAAGATAAAAGGATGGATGTTGTATTGACTATCTCCTTAGAGACTTTGTTTGAATCACCTTTTAAATAAATCTCCAGAATTGATCTTCTGCGTTCTAGGCTTTAATTGCTTTTTTTCAAAAGAAAAATCTTTAATCCCATAGAGAAAAAGAAAAGTTTTTTTAAGAAGAGTCCACCCAGAAACTTTCCCAAGAAAGAAAACCCTTTTTTTCCTTCTCTTTTTTCTCTACTTCTCTTTTTTCCATCCTCTTTCTTCCTATTTTTTTCCCCTCCTTTTTTCTCTCTGTTTTTTCCTCTTTTCATAGATAAAATTAGGTTTCTCTTTTTATTCTCCCAATAGATAGAATAGGTTAATTGAGATAGGTCATTATCCCAACTAATAGGATAAAATTTTATCATTTGGAAAGATAAATTTATAGAGAGATTTATTTATTTAATTTATTTTTTTTCTGAAATTAATTTAACCAATCAAATTTAAGAATAACAAATAAAAAATTACAAAAAATTGAATTTTCACGCATCGAGATAGTACAATTCCGACCGAAATTGTGGATTACCGATTGGCAATCTAAAATTTCGATCAAAATTCTGGATTTCCGATCAAAAATCTGGAATTTTGATTTTTTTAACATTTAATTACAAAAAGACCCCTGAAGAAAAAGAGACTTTTCAATTTAGTCCATAAAAAATGCAATCAAGCCTTGGGATCCGAAATTCAAATTCTAAAGACCTATTTGTAAAAAATTTTCATCATCGGAGTCCTCTTTCGCATCCATACTCTAGTCGTCCCGAAATTGGGTGCTTACAGCTTCAAATTTTAGTTTGAACTTTTATGTTTATTTTTTGGATTTTTTTTGTCTTTTTGCATTTTTTTTAGTCTTTTTGCATTTTTTTAGCTAGGGTTTTTTCCTAGACAGTATTTTTTTGTCATTTCCAGATATTTTGAGATAATTTTGTTGAATTGATAATCACACTTTTGATTTTCGCTAAATATTCACAGACTAGACAATCCTGGAGTATATAGAGCGTTTGCATTTAAGAAAAGATTGCACAATGCGGCTTCTAAAGGTTCTAATTTTCTGACCTGATTGAACTACAGGGCCCATAATATATCAAAACGAAGCTGACTCAGAGGCCTACGATGGATGTTATAGCTACTCTTATAATGCAACAGCTTTATGCCCAAAATCCATCATTTAGGGCTTTAGATTTTAGTTTGAACTTTTATATTTATTTTTGTGGTTTTTTGGGTTTTCTTACACTTTTTAGCTTGGGTTTTTTCCTAGATAGTATTTTTTTGTCATTTCCAGATGTTTTGAGATAGTTTGGTTGCATTGATAATCACAATTTTTATTTTCCCTAAATATTTTCGGACCAGATAGCCCTGGAATACATGGAGCATTTGGATTTAGGAAAAGAATGCACAATTCAGCTTTTAAAAGTTCTAACTTTCTGGCCCGATTGACCTACGGTGCCCATAATATATCAAAATGAAGCTGACTAAAAGGCCTATAATGGGCATAACAACTACGCTTGAAACACAATAGCTTCAGACCCAAAATCTATTGTTTAGGGCTTTTAATTTTAGTTTGAACTTTTATGTTTATTTTTGGGATTTTTTTAGTTTTTTTGCACTTTTTAGCTAGGGTTTTTTCCTATAAAGTATTTGTTTTGTCATTTTTAGATGTTTTGGGATTATTTTGTTGAATTGATAATCATAATTTCTATTTTTGCTAAATATTCGCAGACTAGACAGCCCAGGAGTATATGGAGCGTTTGGATTTGGGAAAAGATTACGTAATGCAGCTTTTAAAGGTTCTAAATTTCTGGCTCGATTGAACTATAGGGCCTATAATATAACAGAACAAAGCTGACCCAGAGGCCTACGATGGGTGTTACAGCTATGCCTATAACACAATAGCTTCAAGCCCGAAATCCATCGTTTAGAGTTTCAAATTTTGCTTTGAACTTTTATGTTCATTTTTGTGGTTTTTTATATCTTTATACACTTTTTAACTAGGGTTTTTTCCTAGACAGTATTTGTTTGTCATTTCCAAATGTTTTGAGATTGATTTATTGAATTGATAATCATAATTTCTATTTTCCCTAAATATTCACGGACCAGACAACCCTGGAATATATGGAGCATTTGGATTTGGAAAAAGATTGCACATGCGGCTTCTAAAGGTTCTAACTTTTTGGCCCGATTGAATTATGGGGCCCATAATATATCAAAATGATTCTGAATCAAAGGCCTATGATGGGTGTTATAGCTTCACTTGAAACACAATAGCTTCAGCCCCAAAATCCATCGTTTAGAGTTTCAAATTTTAGTTTGAACTTTTAACTTTATTTTTGGTTTTTGGTTTTTGGTCTTTTTGCACTTTTCAGCTAGGGTCTTTTCCTAGACAGTATTTTTTTACCACTTCTAGATGTTTTAAGATAGTTTTGTTGAATTGATAATCATAATTTCTATTTTTCCTAAGTATTCGCAAACCAAACTGCCCTGGAATATATGGAGTGTTTGGATTTGGGAAAAGCTTGCGCAATGCGGCTTCTAAAGGTTTTAACTTTCTGGCCCAATTGAACTACAGGGCCTATAATATATCAAAACAAAGCTAACTCAAAGGCCTAGGATGGGTGTTATAGCTATGCTTGTAACATAATAGCTTCAGGCCTAAAATCCTTCATTTAGGGCTTCAAATTTTAGTTTGAACTTTTATGTTTATTTTTTGTGGTTTTTTTGTCATTTTGCACTGTTTAGGTAGGTTTTTTCCTAGACAGTATTCTTTTATCATTTCTAGATGTTTTGAGAAAGTTTTGTTGAATTGATAATCACAATTTCTATTTTCCCTAAATATTTGTAGACCAGACTGCAATGGAATATATGGAGCGTTTGGATTTGGGAAAAGATTGCGCAATACGACTTCTAAAGGTTCTAACTTTCTATCCCGATTGAACTATAGGGCCTATAATATATCAAAATGAAGTTGACTCAGAAACCTATCATAGGTGTCATAATTGTACTTGTAACACAACAACTTCAGGCCCAAAATCCATTGTTTAGAGCTTCAAATTTTAGTTTGAACTTTATATTTATTTTTGGGTTTTTTAGGGTCTACTTGCATTTTTCAGCTAGGATTTTTTCCTAGATAGTATTTGTTTGCCATTTCTAGATGTTTTAAGACAGTTTTGTTGAATTGATAATCATAATTTCTATTTTCCCTAAATATTTGCAGACCAGACTGCCCTAGAATATATGCAACGTTTGGATTTGGGAAAACATTGCGCAATGCAACTTTTAAAGGTTCTAACTTTCTAGCCCGATTGAACTACAGGGCCCATAATATATCAAAATGAAGCTGACTCAGAGGCCTACAATAAGTGTTAAAGCTATACCTGAAAAAAAATAGCTTCAGGCCCAAAATCCATCATTTGGGGCTTCAAATTTTAGTTTGAACTTTTATGTTTACTTTTGGGGTTTTTTTTTTATCTTTTTGCATCTTTTAGCTAGGGTTTTTTCCTAGACAGTATTTGTTTTGTCATTTACAGATGTTTTGAGATAGATTTTTTGAATTGATAATCACAATTTCTATTTTCCCTAAATATTTGTGGAGCAGGCAACCCTGAAATATATGGAGCGTTTGGATTTGGGAAAAGATTGCGCAATGCAGCTTCTATGGGTTCTAACTTTCTTGCCCAATTGAACTACTGGGCCCATAATATATCAAAATAAAGTTGACTCAGAGGTCTACAATGGGTGTTACAACTATGCCTGTAACACAATAGCTTTAGGCCCAAAATCCATCGTTTAGGGCTTCAAATTTTAGTTTGAACTTTTTTGTTTATTTTTTAGCTTTTTTTTTTCCTTTTTGCATCTTTTAGCTAGGGTTTTTTCCTAGATAGTATTTGTTTTGTCATTTCTAAATGTTTTGAGATAGTTTTATTGAATTGATAATCACAATTTCCATTTTTTCTAAACATTCACAGACCAGACAACCCTAGAATATATGGAGCATTTGTATTTGGGAAAAGATTACGCAATGCGGCTTCTAAAGGTTCTAACTTTCTTGCCTGATTGAACTAAAAGGCCAATAATATATCAAAATGAAGTTGCCTCAAAGGCCTACGATAGTTGTTACAGCTACGCCTATAACACAATAGCTTCATGCCCAAAATCCATCGTTTAGGGCTTTAAATTTTAGTTTGAACTTTTATGTTTATTTTTTAGCTTTGTTTTTGTCTTTTGCTCTTTTTAGTTAGGGTTATTTCCTAGACAACATTTTTTTGTCATTTCCATATGTTTTGAGATAGTTTTAATGAATTGATAATCACAATTTCTATTTTCCCTAAATATTCACAGACCAGACTACCCTGGAATTTATGGAGCGTTTGGATTTGGGAAAAGATTGTGCATTGCGGTTTCTAAATTCTCAATTAAACTACGAGGCCCATAATATATCAAAACGAAGCTAACTTAGAGGCCTACGATAGGTGTTATAACTACACTTGTAACGCAATAGCTTCAGGTCCAAAATCCATCGTTTAGGGCTTCAACTTTTTATTTGAACTTTTATATTTATTTTTAGGGTTTTTTGCGTCTTCTTGCACTTTTTAGCTTGGGTTTTTTCCTAGATAGTATTTGTTTGTCATTTCCATATGTTTTGAGATAGTTTGGTTGAATTGATAATCACAATTACTATTTTCCCTAAATATTCGCGGACTAGATAGCCGGAAAATATATGGAGCGTTTGGATTTAGGAAAAGATTGTGCAATGTGGCTTTTAAAGGTTCTAACTTTCTAGCCCGATTGAACTACGGGGGCAATAATATATCAAAACAAAGCTGACTCAGAGGCCTACGATGGGTGTTACAGCTACGCTTGAAACACAATAGCTTCAGGCCCAAAATCCATCATTTAGAGCTTCAAATTTTAGTTTGAACTTTTATATTTATTTTTGGGGGTTTTTTTTTTATCTTTTTGCGCTTTTCAGCGATGGTTTTTTCCTAGTCCTGAAGCATCTATTAGCCCTCCACCCTTCAAAAAGACGCCAGGTAGACCTAAGATGCTTATAAAAAAGGAAGAACATAAGAAAGAAAGTGGACAGAGACTGTACAGAACTGGTAGAGAAATGACATGCCAATACTGCTTTGGCAAAGAGCATAACAAAGTAAAGTGTCCAGTTAGAAAAAGAGGTTAAGCAATCAATACCACAGGTATGATTTAACCAGATATGTTATTTTGTTTATAAGACATATTATGTAATTTGTGATTTTTTGTATGCATTGATATTATAACAGACAAGAGTGAGTGAAGAGCCACTACTATATGCTCAAGATGATCCATCAACTTGTCTTTTAAAAAAATGAAAAGCAAAATTCAAAAATTGCCTATCAGGAGAAATTCTGAACCAACTATTTAGAAACAGGTACATAGAAATTTTTTAGTTTGGTTTGATTTATTTCAAAAAAATTATGCTTAAATTATCATTGTAATTTATATGGCAGTATGGATCCAAAGGGAAAGCAATTGGATAAGACAATGTCACTATCAAGCAACTGAGATCAAGAGGGATCAAAATTATTGAAAGGCTACCAGGGGAGGAAAGAAACAAGCAGGCTTTAATTTATAATAACAAAAGGAAGTCATCTCAATTGTACCAGTCAATTGATGCTACTTATCAAAGACATAATAAATTAAAGAAACCACAAGGAGTTGGCTTGTATAGTCTACCAAATCTCAATTCTATAATTCTAAATGTACGCAAGTAATTTATTGATGTAATGTGTATGAACTGTGATTTTTATGTTTCTGGTAACTATATGTTTATTTTTATATTTGAAATAATCAATGTGAGTATATTTTGTTGCCTGGAACAAGGTCTGAGCAGTACATCTACTACAGGTCTGCATTAGCCTCATCTGAAATGCTATGGCGATGAAGAATTGTCCACACTCTAAGTGCTGTTAGAGCACTTTCTTCTAGATCAAATCAGGAACCTCATGCTACAATTGTTGAAGTAGTTCAAGTTGGAGTTGTTGAAGTAGTTGAAGATGCAATAGTTCAAGAAGCTACTACTTATAACCAAACTCAAGAATCCACAGCAAAGAAGAACTTATTAGGATTAATGATACTTGTACTTTTTTTGGTTTATATTCATATTTTGGGGGCTGATTAGGATTGATACTGAAATTTTTTGGGATAGCATCAAATATAGCAATCATTTTTTGGACTTGTGCATGAAAAAATGCACAATCATAGCAATCTGTATAAATATACATATGCAGGTGCTATCTTTTCTAAAAAACTATGATTTGTAAAGATGGACGCCTACTTTTGTTTTGGCTTATTAACTTCTGTTGTAGATAAATTCAATTCATTATGATATTTATAATTTTTGTTTATTATGTTGGTTCTTGTAACTAAAATTAAGAAAATTTGTTCAACACATATAATAGCAACTTAACTATAATCTTTTATTAATCTAACTCCATAAAATTACATAGTCAACTATTGATTTTTCATTAAGTGTTAAACATTAGGCATGACAAGTTAGGCATGTTATAACTACTACATTAGCTATTACAACTTAGGCATAGTCTATCCTCCATCCACAAAACAACTACACATTTTGCCCTTACATCCTTAAAAAGTGTCGACCACCCAAAAAACATCTCTATCCAAACTCACTTGCACAAATAAATGATGATTGTAATCATCCAAGACATATCACACCACTTCATCAACTTTTTGTTTCTTGTTTGTAGCCTCTTGTTCTCATCTTCATATTTTGAAACTCTCCTCAGTAAGCCATGAATGATTTGCTTTGATTTATTACATATTGGCTGATCAATCCACTAGAAATATTGACAATCCACGCCATTCTACAATCATTCAAAGAAAATCCCAAAAAAACTCAGCATAAAAACCCATTGATAAGCAGAATTAAAAGAAAAAAAATAACCTTACCATGCTTCTATCACATGTCAAGAACCTTCTTCCCAGATTTGTGTTGGTCCAAGCTGTTCTTAATACACTTCTTCTCCTACAATCGCATAACATGTCTTCAGCCTTCTTTCACAGATCTTTACTTCTTTTCTTAGGAGCAATAGTGCTGAGAAAGACTATTTTGTAGGGATAATACCATTTCCCACCAAAACCAATGATATCTAAAGTGTTTTCCTCCTTTCTTTTGGAGTTTTGGTCCATTGCTGATATTTCAAACCATATGTCCTTCGATTATATACATGGCAAAGAAAAGGGAAAAAATTGCCACATTTGACTTCTCTGTCAAATTTAACAAAGTAGGACTAACGTGTAACATTTTAAAGACTTATAGGACTAAATTAAAAAAATAGGAAATTTATAAAAAAAACCCAACGTTTGAGGGTATTTTAAAAAAAAAACCTATCCAATTGTTTTTAAATAAAACCTCAACCTATGATTTTTTAATTTAAACCCTCCATCCCAATACCCTAGACAGAAAGCTTACGTGATCGTTAACTTGTGGTTTGGTCAAATTTTCCTTTAGCTAATGGGGCGCACATGGCTGATTGGGATGGTGAGTCATTAAACCACTAACAAACCCCTAACCAATCCTTTAGCTCATAAATAATCCCCAATTCACCTAAACCCTAAAACCTTTCTTAAGTTAAATTAGACATGAATTTCTTCACCTACACGTCACCGCCAATGTCTGACAACGATAGAGGAATGCAGAAACCTTGTCACTATGGAAGACCTACTTGGCTTCGATATTCATGGATGGAACGGAACCTAGGTCGAAGGTTTTATGCATGTTCATTGCATAAGGTATTCTGTCCACCATAATGTTAAGTTTTTTATGTAATCGAATCACTCTTTATCTATATTTTCTTTCATTATAGCAAGCTGAAGATTGTGGGTTCTTTATGTGGTATGACCGACCTACATGTGGATATGGGAGGCAAGTTGTTCAAAGACTCTTGAATAACACCAGCAACCTTGCAAGAAATCTGTTGCAAAGTGAAATGGAAAATGCAAAAGAAATTCAATTCTTAGAAGAAAAGATGCAATATGAAATAAAAAAAAAAGATTTGAAAGTGAAGTGGTTTAGGTGGATGTTAGTTTTATTATGGATGTTTTTTTTAGCAAAATGGTTAATGTGATAGTGTAACTATGTATGGTTGTAACCTGGAAAATGTGTGTTAATTGGCAATAATTAACATAATTTTGTATAAACTTATATGAAGTGGTAGTTAAATTAGGTAGTCTCCTTTGGATGTAACATGAACTACTGACTGACATGAAGAATTGCAAGCAGATTTGCAAGCTTTTTTGTGCTTAAATGGATTTGATTTTATGTTGTGTAATAAGAAAAGGCAAGCATACTTTGAGTAATGTCATTGAATACAACATTAGACATAAACAATGAAAAATTAAAAAAGATATATGAATGAGCTAATGTACTAAATAATTTCTTAATAAAACCAACATAATTGGTTACTGTCATACAAGAAGTTGAGCAAATTAACTAAATTTGTCATAAGTTGAGCAGATGGACAAAAAATTACAAAATGCTAAAAGACATCAATAATTGTTCAAAAGTGCTTAAAAAACTTTAGTACTTGTTCACCATTTGATAAAACCACTAAATCAGTACTCTATAAACATAATTACAACAACACTTCAATTCATTTGTCAGAATTTTTCTTCTTTTTGTAATAATATGTTGCTGAAATTTGGTCTTTCTGGGACAATGTTGATGTTGTGCTTGTATTATGGACATTCTTCATTGAGGTTGATGTAGCTGAATTGGACTTGTCCAAATTGTCTAGCACTTGAGTATACCTTGTTGCTCTACTTGAAAATCGAAGGGTCTGACTCAAAAATATGTTTTCTCCTCTCCAATTGAGTGTTTCATTCGATTTTTCAAGCTGTGGAAAATTTTAAATTATTACTGTAACAATAATGATTGTTATGTATCTATTTTTCATTTCAATAACCCTATTCCAAAAAAGATATTGTATTTTAATATAAGAATAAAATGAAAAAATGCATGCTTAATGCAACCATTAAGATATTCAAAAAAAACACAAGTAGGGGACCATTTTATGCCACCATTATCAACAACAAAAAAAACAAGTAGGGGACTATGAATGTCGCCATTATCAACAATAAAAAGACAAGTAGGGGACCACAACTTGAAAATAAAAATTGATTTACTTAAAATAAGCTTTATCAACTACTTAGTAACTAATATAGGAAATAGTAGTTTTGCATACCTCATTTCTGCCTTTGCACGGGTTCTTGTATATATGACAGAATATGAAGAGCTTTAATTCATTTCAACTCATCACTTCAAGCTTCAATCACTCTCTGTTCTTAGCATTACGATTTCATCCTGGGGATTTTCGAATTAGAGAGGGTTTTAGGGTTTGGGTAAATTGGGGATTTTAAATTTAGTTAGTGGTTTAATGACTCACCATCCCAATCAGCCATGTGGGCCCCATTAGCTAAAGGAAATTCTTACCAAACCACAAGTTAACGGCCACGTAAGCTTTCTGTCCAGAGTATTGGGACAAAGGGTTTAAATTGAAAAAAAAAATCATAGGATTTTTTTTTTAAAAAAATACCCTCAAACGTTGAAATTTTTTATAATTTTTTTAAAAATTTTTTAGGACTTAATTGAAATTTTTAATAACTTACAGGACTTAATGAGAACAATATCCTTTGAAAAGGACTGGGTGTAATTTTCCCGTAAAAAATTAGTGTCTTATAGATTGGAAGCTTTTGCACGGCAAATCCATCTCGTGCTGCTATTTCTTTTGACTTTCTGCTTATTCCCTCTTCATGAACGACATACATCATCATTTATTTTGTGTTTTTTTAAAAAAAAAAAAATAGCGGGGCGAAAAGCGAACTGGTTTCTCAACTTCCAAATGCTTGGAATTTTTTTTTTTTTTGTGGCGAGGTGGGTTTGAAGCATATGTCATTCGACCGTTAGCTGATTGGTAGAGTGATGGCCTTCTTACCAATGACTTTTTTCTTCCATGAACTTAGGGAGGTTAAGTACCCCCTCCTTTTTCCCTTGTACCTTTTTTTTTTTCTTGCATTTCAACAGTTATGGAAAAAAAAGTCTTGTTCTAAATCTATAATTTGCTTTTCTCTTTTTGAGATAATCATTTCCTCGAAAGCTATTCTGCTCTTCTGATTTTCATGAGGAAAATGAAATTGATAACGTGCAAGATGGTCCCATGTTGGTAGGGTCTATAACATAAAACAGAATCTAACTCACACTTGTATTTGTATGTTTGTGATGAAAATCGCCGGTACCTGTAGCACTTATGAATTGGTTTGTCCTCATTACATGCTCACAGGTGGCACAGTGCTTTCTCTATTTCTGCATCTCATTATTCCCGTTCTTTGGTCATTGTTATTGGCAAAATTCTCCTTTAGACTTCTCATTTAACATTATTCAAGTTCTTCCTCTTGGATGAATTTGTACGGTAGATTTTACGGTGCTTGTTCGTACATATACATAGCTTTGTTCTTGTTAAGGAGATCAACGTGTTTGGGGTTTTCGGTGTGTGCTTTCTGCGGTAAAAGCCGATACCCATAATCCCAGGATGGGTGACACTCCATCTGCCTTTAGCCCGTAAGAGTGCTTCTTGTTGCCTCTATTTTCTAGTTATATAAATGGAGTCCTTTCTAATTCTTTTCTTACATGTTAATGCCATTTTCTTCAGAAGTGATTCTACCTCCAATTTTTTGCTTCTAGATTCTCTTGTGGTGGTGACTCAGAGTATTGCTTAGATCTTGTTGATGATGCCTCAAGTTTTGGATCATCAATTAAAATCAACAATTATTTTCCTTACAGAATCCAACAAGAGCAGGATGTAAGTTCTCTCATCCTAGGGATTTTCAGTCTGTCTCGTATTTTCTATGGACCTGCATACAGCAAAAACGGTATTAGGGGAATAAAGGGTCATAATGGCCCCTTGAACTTGGTGCACAGTTTCAAATACATGCCAAAATGAAATTTAGGGCCATTAAACCACATTACTTCTATATTTTGGTCCAAATAAGTACTTTAGGGACTGAATCGTGTTGTACACTCTCCGTAAACATTAATTCAATCAATAAAATTCTAGAAGTATTATATTTTAATGTTAAAAATTTTCTGTTTTACTTTTTTGAACGTTAAGTGAATGTTGATTTTTTTCTTGTTCATTCCACTGTCTTCTTTTAAATCTATTTGCAAGAAACTCCCATTGACGGGATCATTAGCCTATTTCTGTTAGAGTCACACTGCAACCAAAGCAGGGTAAAAATAACTATAACTATCTTCTGTTATAAAAAAAAAATTATGCAAAAACAAAAAGTAAGCCAAATAACTAAGATATTGGCAAGTGCATGCTTGCTATCAAATTGCGTAATGGGTAATAGTACCAATAGTAGTCTAGAGTAGAGGCTCCTACAAAGAGATTTGGTGAAATTTTGTTATTGTTTCTTAAAAAGAGATAATTTGTGAGGGCTATGCCAAATATGCCTAGAGGCTGCTTGTGATTTTTAAACTGTTTCTTATTTAAGTGTAAGGTCAATCCCATTGTCAAGGCGTCTGGAACCATAACCATTACTGTAGGTAAGAACAAGAAAACAGTTGCAAAGATGATAAAGGAGAAGTACGGAAGGGAGAGAGAGCAAGAATTGCAAATAGAAATTTTAAGACAAGCTATATTTTCAAACTGTTTCAGAAATGGTGTACTAGACGTTAAATAGAAGCTTAGTCAATTTCCATTGTTTCATAGTTACCAAGCCCTTGTGAATGTGCCTTTGCAACAGGTAAAACAATTGCAACAGCAGTTGCAAGAAGAGAAAGAAATGCATACTGTTCTGGAAGATGCTATCGGAAACAATGCTGTAAAATTCTCTTGCCTATCATGCCTCCCGCACCATGTATGTTACTTTTCTTCTTTTACCTGTCATGTGTGTTTTTATGTGTTAGAAATGGTTAAATTTATTTCTTTAAGTCCTTGGTGTTAAATCCTAGCTTCTGTTTCAGCTATGGACAGGCATTCTTTCTGCATGTTGGATTACTGTAAAATCTTCTTCCTTATGTTTCTTCAGGCTCAGGAGCTTCTATCCACTATTGCAGTACTGGAAGTCACTGTTTCAAAACTTGAACAGGAGATTGTTTCTCTGCATTTCAAGCTCAGTCAAGAGAGAAATGAGAGGAGGCTGGCTGAATATCGTTTGAGGCATTCAGCTTCTCAGTCCATATATCTATGCTCCTCTGAAAATATGACTGCATCAGTAATTAGTTTGTCTCTTTTGATAAGTTATTTATCCTGGATTTAAGAAATATTCTTTTTGGGCTTGATTTTGCACTGTTTACTCACATTCAGCCCAACATTTTCATACAAATATATGAAGATAATGTTGCTTTTCCTATTAATGCTGTTTTGGTGGTGCCGGTGGTTGTAATTGTTAGTTTTTCTTATTATCCTATGCTCATGAAAAGATGACATGTTTTTTCTTTTTTGTGTGCATGAATCGGTGCTTTTCCTCCAATTTGAACACATTTTTTCATTACAAGGCTGTTAAAGCGTACCAGAAAATGTTCAAACTCTTGGGAAGAGCAATCTTTCTGTTTCAAGTTTGAACCAAATTCCTGTTTCAATCTTGTGCATTTTATTGATTTTGTCAAAGTTTTCGATATGCTAAAATTTTGATGATATATTGTTTTAAACAAAAAATTTATGAATCATAAAAATGAAACTCCACTGTGAAAATGAATCATAAAAATGAAACTCCACTGTGAAAATATTTTGTGGATCTTACATGTGTTTAAAGCTACTTTCACTTCCTATGTAAATGCAATTTGCTTGGTCCTGTGATTAGTGATTTTCTAACTTTAGATAGTACACATCTGCAAAACATGTGTTCTTTTAGCTTGTGAATGCACATTGTGTTTTAGGTTTCAAATTTTTGTGTAATGTATGACTTTTTTTTAACTTTTTTCAGATTTCATCTTCTTTGAGGTTTGTGAAGCTCTCTGATTCTGCATTGCATCACTCTGATGAGGATATATTATATGAAGGCCTCCCTTTGGAATCTACCAATTTAAATGCAACATCTTGTATACAATCTGAAATAGAGGTATCGGATTGAACTCCTTCCTGATGACAGCTGTATTGTGGTGTGCTACTTTGTTTTTAAATCTAGTGGATCTCAGATTGAACTCCTTCCTGATGACAGCTGTAGTGCGGTGTGCTACTTTGTTTTAAGTCTAGTGGATCTTTTTCATCTTCACATTGATTTTTGGAATAATTGTCCGTGTACAATTATCTTAATCTACCTCATGGTGTCGTACAGAGGAAGAAGTATTTATAGATTGGTTAACTAAATTTATGATGAGATTGCTTTGTGGAAATTGGGTAGCAAAATTGTTTGTGCAACTATCTCAGGTGTTTGTTAATGAAGTATCTATTTACATTCCACCTAAGCCATAGTCATAGTGGGTAGCTGTTTTATCACTTAAAAAAACCTAGTGTGAAAAAGGTTTAGAATGAATATTAATGAGGAAAAGAGGCTGAGTTCTTTTCAAAAACTTACCTGAGAGATAAATAACTTGTGTGGATGCATGAAGTCTACCATTTTCTGTAAAATTCTAGCACAGGATTCTTATTCATTTAATTGTTGTGGATGTGCCTGTCTATTTCTTTCTCTAAAATAATTATGTGCATATTCAATTTTTGCATTGATAAATGAATTAAGTAGAATATCTTTAACCAAATTTTTTTACTGCACCACTTGGTTTTTAACATGTGATAGTTGGATCAGAATGTAGTGAAGTCAAGGGCACTTTTCCATGAGAAAAAATCTATCAAGGCAGATATTAAACCTACTCAACCTGTAGATCTTAAGAAGCTTCGAAAAGGACTGCCACCTTTGGGACTTTGGGATTATCCTAATAAACTCTCAGAGGAGATGGTAAGATGTATGTTAAATATATTCATGTCTCTCTCAGATTCCACTATACCATCCAAGTCGTCTATTTTGGAGAGCCAATCCTCACCTGTATCACCTCGAGGACATTTTTCCAATTCATCATGGTGGTCATCTTCTGAGCGCTCTATGATTTCGTCATGGCTACAGAGCCCTCAAATTGATATACAGAGTAGCTCTGAAATGTTGGCTTCAGATAATGTCTTTGATCCGTATAGAATGCATGGAAAATTAAGTTGGGCAGATATTGGAAACTATGGTTTAGCAACTGAAGTTTCTTGGATGTCAGTTGGGAAGAAGCAATTAGAGTATGCTTCTGGAGCATTAAAGAGGTTCAGGTATGATGTTATTTTATTTCTGCCAATTTGTTTCTTAAGAAAATATAAGGATTCCAAAATGCTAAAATCATTTCCAAAAAAATACAACAGGTTAAAGTACCTCTGATCTGGAAATTGGAAAGTTATCTACATTATGTTTTCCTTGGTGGTTTTCTTTGAGTTCATATGCTTATATTTTAATTTTGCTTCCTTTTATTTGGCTTTCACATCATCAACATAATGCTTATATTATTTTTCCACCGGTAACATTTTATAGATCATAATCATTGCAGCTAGTGATATCCATTTCTTTTATTTCTGGGATAATGCCTCTTCATCTAGAATTTACACCCAAGTGAATCCAAAAGATGCTGGATATTTATAGGATGATATTGCCCTAAGACTAGGCCTAAAAAAAAGTTTTTGTAAAATGTCTTACATTTCCGCGGGAACTCCTATATGAAACAGTTCTCTGTATGCTTTTCACTCCATTGTTTATTTGTTTTGTTCATTTGTCAAAAGTTGGGCATGGACACTCACGTTTTTACGTAGTTTATGGGAGCATATCTTTGAGTGTTGCATTTCATTTTTGGCACTCGACTAATCACTATGCTGGTTGAAGTTGTGATTATTTAAGTTCTAGTAATTCTTAATAAAACAATTGTGTAACTAGCATGTGGCTTTTAAGTTAGTCTTATTATGTGATGATGTAACCCAAGTATAAATTGTCTACTAAGACTATTTTATGGTGGTTTCTTATTTTTCATCTAAATAATTATCTTTTGAGATTTTTTCTTAACAAAACACTAATTAATTAAACTTTGTGATTCCAGTCTCAACCTGCATCTCAATACATTCATATTTCAGACCTATTACCACATCAAATTGTCTGGATCTGATCAATCTTATTTGTTTGGACTTTGGAAAACAGGACCCTTGTTGAGCAACTTGCCAAAGTGAACCTTATCCACTTGACATGCAATGAGAAGCTTGCTTTCTGGATAAACTTGTACAATGCACTTATTATGCATGTAGGTATCTGTCCTTCCGTAAGCTAATAAACTAGTGTGGCTGCTGCAGTTTCATATGTAATCAGTTTAAACATTTTATTCTGTTCTCTTTTTTGTTGAAATTGTTGGCAGGCATACCTGGCATATGGAGTTCCAAGAAGTGATTTAAAGCTCTTCTCATTGATGCAAAAGGTTTTATCCCTAATCGAGCCTTGAATAAATCAATGTTGAGTGCACTTTTCTTAAGGATACAGTTCTTGTACAGTAAGCATTTATTGACGACATGAGTGTTTGATATTTCCAGGCTGCATATACTGTTGGGGGCCAGTCCTTTAGTGCAGCCGCCATTGAGTATGTAATTTTGAAGATGAAACCTCCTCTCCATAGACCGCAAATTGTATGGACCTGTTTTTAATCAATGGATTGTACACCTTTTTTGTTCTGTTCTTGTGCATTTCCTCACGGTACTGTTATTGAACACTAATTACAGGCTTTGCTTCTGGCTCTTCATAAGCTGAAGCTATCAGGAGAACAACGGAAGTCTGCTATAGATGCATGTGAACCACTTGTAGCTTTTGCTCTTAGCTCTGGAATGTACTCATCACCTGCGGTAATAATATTTCTGTTGCTGTGTGCTGAAGGACTATTATTTCCTTGCAAATAACCTTGAATCATCAGATTTATTTTAGATTAATGCTTTAGTGAATGAAAATGCAGGTAAGAGTATACAGAGCTAAGAATGTGAGAGAAGAGCTTCAAGAAGCCCAGCATGACTTCGTAAGAGCTTCAGTTGGAGTTAGCAATAAAGGGAAGTTATTGGTGCCGAAGATGCTGCACTGTTTTGCCAAAGGGTTTGTTGATGATTCAAATTTGGCTGTTTGGATATCACATTACCTTCCATCTGAACAGGCTTCATTTGTCCAGCAGTGCATTTCACAGAGGCGGCAAAGTCTGCTTGGTTCTCACAATTGTGGCATTCTTCCCTTTGATTCCCGTTTCCGTTACCTTTTTATGCCTGACAAACTTTCAGTTAATGATGCATGTTCATATTAACCGCACCTCCATTTTAACTTTCCTTGTTTTAGGCTGCTCAACTTAAATTCATGTTAGCTGCCAGGACCTTATAAAATAGCTTGCATCTCCTCAATGAATTAATTTTAGCTTCCCTGCAAATGACGTTGATGGAAGCAGTTTTGGACTTTTGCCTGTGCCTTCGAAGATTGACGATGGCAATATAGCAATTTGAAGCAAATTGGAAGGCTGCGAATTCACCTTCGCAGAACACTGAAATTGCTGATCATATAAAAAGTAATAGAAATGGGAAGAAAGCGGTGGCAAATTCCGCAATTAAACCCCCAAGGCCTTGGCCTAGTGGCAAGGGTGTTGTGGGTGTTAGTTTCTCCCTCCCCTCCTACCTCTCACAAATTTCTTTGATAAAAAAATAAATCCGCAATTAAGATTGAAATAGACTGGCATTAAATGTACTGTGGCAGGAACAGTATACTTTTTTTTCTCTTAAATGATAGATTATAAAAAAGGAAATGAAAATAAACTTGCCGGTACGACGGCGTTGTTTTAAGAGAATTTTAATAAATAAGAAGGTCAAATGTATAATCTGACATGAAGAAACATAAAATTCAAATGGTAAATTAAAATAATACTTCAGTATCCTCTGTAATATAATATGTGTGGAAAAATCTATTTTACAAATAATAAAGATCAAAGATAAATAAATCTTCTTCTTCTTTCTTAGAATAAACATCATCCATAAATCTTCCAAACAAAAATTCCAAAAAAAGGAAAACAAAAGAGGGATATAACTTAGATCTAGGTAATTATCGCCCAAAAAAAAAACTTAGATCTAGGTAATATACTATAATATAAACTATATAGAAAAAGAATGGAAGAAACCAATTTCTGATCTTCTGATATCAACAACAAGGAAGACTCCTAACATAGAGAAAAGAAAGAGTCCATAAGAAGAGAGAGGTTAAAAGCGTTTCTTCCTATAAAGAATTCGAAAAATATAGTTAGTGTTCAAGTTTTATATATTTAAATAGATATAATGTGAAAAAAATTAATCAAATTCCACCTAATTGATAAACTTTTTTTTAAGAGATTTTCAATATTAAAGGTACCAATAAATATATATATGTATATATATTTTTATCTGGGAAAGGGGGAATTCGAACCTCTCTAAAGGGTGTCATGGACTTTAGTTTGACCATTCCAACCTAAGGTAGCCAACTCAATGTATAAATTTCGATATTTATTTTAATATAATTTAAACTTATTGCAAGCTAGGGAGTGGGTTGACAAAGTGGTTAATTTATGAGTTTTTCTCATCTACCCGAAGCAATTCACAACCATAAACGCCAAAGTCATCCATCAGAGCTATACATTGATTCAAACATCATCATCACTGACACTATATATATATATATATATATATATATATATATGCACATCTGCCAACTGCTGTTATATATTATAACACTGACTGCTGTAGAAAAACTATCTACAAGTTACAAATCAACTACTTATAATTATTTTTTATTTTATTTTTGAGCCGACGGATGAACAGTTTACCCAATAACTTTATATATTCATTTCTACGTTGCATGGGTGTCCGTTGAAATTTTTTAGCATTATCATGTTGGCTTTTTGTGTTTCGGCGAATCTAGCATTTACACACCAGGTTTCAATTTTTTTTAATTTGTAAAACTTCAAATTTTTTGTGTTAATCATGAACAAAAATATTAACGTTAAGTGTATTAACCATTTCCATTTAGGGGCGTTTCATTTTGTTCGAATCGGAATATGAAAGAATGAAAAAGAAAAAATTTAATATTTGGTTCTCAAGGGATTGGAAATGAGATTAAATTTTCTATTATGAAAAATATTTTATAATTATTTTTTATATATAAAAAATTAATATTATAATTATTTTTATATATTAAAAACTAATATTATAATTATCTATTATAAAATATTTTTAAAATATTTATTTATAAAAATATTATAATAATTTTAAAAAAAATATTATAATATAAATAATTTTAGTCAAATATTTAATACATATTTTTATTAATTTATATGTTTTATTTATAGATTTTAAAAAATATATTTTAATATTTAAATTTTTAACCAATTTATAATTAATTGGAATTGATTTCTAAGAGAATCAAAACTAATTCATTAAAATCACAAGAGAATAGTGATTTTCATTGACAGTGGAATCACGTTCTCTTTCACATGTTGAATTTTAATTAATCAAATGCTAAAAATTGAAATTATCCATTTCGATTTTAATTTTCACTCTTATTTTTTATCAAATAAATGGACCTTGATCTTTAGAAATTTTTTCTTTTATAAAATTTTTGGATCAACCGTATAGTTTGATGGGCGATATGGTAAAAAGTACAATAGAATATATCTTAGAATTTTCCAGTCAACTATATCTGGCTGCGAAGTAGAGATGTACAATTTCCATCCTCCCCATTAGTACTTAATTAGAAGATGGGTCATGTCTTCATTATCTAATCGTGAAAAGATTATTCTATAGTTCTCTTGTTGGAGTTGTTGATCTATTTGTGTCAACAGTTCAGTGCTTGGATCTTTTCTTTGTCAATAATAATTACGGTTAAATTGATCTTTTATGTTTTCTAATTCAGGAATGAGAATTTATTTTACAGCTTAACACTGTTATTTAAACTCAGTAAAACTATGGTTTCCGAGAAATTGGCAAACATTTCCATTTCTGCATTATATAAGTAGGATAATGTCTCCTACCCCGACAGGAACAGTAAATCGCGGGGTGAAAATTCTAAAATCACCCCTTTCAATTGATGACCTCCGTATTGAAGATAAAAATGGAACGTCAAAATTTTTATAGGGATTGAACAGGCTATTTTGTAGAGATTAAATTGATAATTTATCACAGGCTGCGATGCACAGCAACTTTGAGACCATGACACCTATCATTATCCTAACTCTTTGCGAATTTATTGCACCGTTGGTACCATAACTTTGATTCATGTTTTAAAATGGCATCATAATTTTAATTTTTTTCTTTTTAGTCTCTTAAATTCTATTTTAATTTTAATTCACAGTCACTTAATAATTTTCAGTGAAATTAATCTGACATGTTAACCAGTTGACATGGGTCAAAGTTACTATTCCGGTTGACACGTTATATTAATTTTACCGAAAATCATTAAATACCTGTAAATTGAAACTAAAATAAAATTTAAAAGACTGAAAAGAAAAAAAATTAAAATTATGGCACCATTTTAAAACATTGATCAAAACTGTTATTCACTATGCCGATCTCGGCCTAGTTAGTTTCATGAGTAATGACCTTGAAGGTCTTGATATTCATTCGCAAATACTTATGTAGTCTCTTTGGTTTTTCTCGGCGTTGCCCTGCTATTGTTTGAACGAAAAAGAAATAAAATTCTATCCTTCATTCTACCTTACTTTATCTGGAAAGTGAGGTAGAATTTTTAATTTATTTTACCTAAGAGAAAATTAAGGTTAATAAAAGTTTAATTATAAAAATAATAAAAATATTAATTAATTGAAAGGTTAAATAATTTATTTTATTTAGAAGTAAAAATAACTAATAAAATTTAATTTAAAAATGATAAATAATTACTTTTTTAGTTAATAGCAGGACGGATTGTATAACATAATAGAGAGTTTATAGTAAAAAGTTGCCTCTTTTGAAAATAACTAAAAATAATTTTACGATTTCAGTAAGTTCAAAATTCAATTATAAATTCTCATTTTCTTTTGAAGAAAAATGATAATTCAACCAGCTCTTGGAATAACACTGCATTGGAATTTTCTGAAAGTTAGAACAACACCGAAAACCTTACGATTAAATTATTGCCTTAATCCCAAATAAAGGGCCATGCATGCCTAACTTTACAAAACCCTTCACAAACCTTTAGAAGCTTCAAAACGAAAAAAAAAAATTACAAGTAAACTTTAATGCAACAGAGAGTACTGTGATAGTTAGCTGGCTAATGATGATCATGCGTTAAGAAAATCACAAGTAAGGGGCCTGAAGAATTCAGCAGCCTCAGCCTCTATCAGCTCCATTTGCCCTCTCAATAGGTGCATGTACACAACCCAATCACCATTCTCAACAGGACTTGGCATCGGCATAACATATCCTGCCCTTCCACCCCATGGAAAATGATATGAGCCAAAAATAGGCGCACCCCACCCGAAGTCCACATTTGAAACCGGAAATTTTTGTCCTGAGGAGACCACAAAAGCCGGTCCATCATCATTACCACTACTATAAATTTTAGCAAGGGCTGGCTCTGGCCTATGCAACTCAACCCAATCAATCAAACTCAGAAAATGTTCTCTTGTCACAGCACATTCCAGGAAATCATGAACCTTATTTGCTACCCAACTCAATGGATGTTCAATTAGCTCATCGACAGTCTTGCGTCCATAGGGGATGGATAGCACGTTCCCAAAGTAAGCATGCATTAGTGTTGCTGTCGATCCATCGATACTTAACCTACTTCTTCCATCCACAACAATGCCCATTTTGGAAGTTATAATGACCTTTTCTGCGGAGGCATAGCCTTTTTTAGCAGACTTGGCAACCAGTTGCCACAAGAAGGCACTGAAAGACTCAAGTTTAGTCCTCTTGCAGCCATCGGAGCTAGCAAGTGATTGTAGTTGATTGAGTTGATCGGATTTAACATAATATATCCTGCTTATCAGATGATCAGCCTCAGGCATAGGCTCGTTTGGAGGTTGCAATTTGGAGATAGGGACGTACATGTTGTCTAGGGAGGGGTCAATGCAAGCAGGAAGTCTAGGGTGCAGTAGAGACCTCCTGAAAGAAGGCACCAACGATGTCTCCTTGGAATGAGCTGCTTCTGCCCATGACACAAGAAACATATTGGTCGAGTAGGCGTCGGCTATGCGATGATCAAAAGTGCATGCCACCACTACACCCCCGCATTCGAGTTCCGTTGCCTGCAAAATTGTACCCTTTTAGCTGGCGTTAGATTTTGCATCCAACGATTTATTACATTTAAACTAATCTGGATAATTATTTTTCTAGCTACATACTATATACACTAAATATTTTATATATAAATAATAATAATAATCTACCCGCCGTCCATCAAATTAGGACAACCATGCGTTGAGAGAAAAAAGAGGCAGAAAGTTTAGTTAGTATGTGACGTGCTGACCTGAACAGCAAGAACTCCATTCTTCTTCTTGGGCACGAGTTTGCCTTCAATGCTCTGGTCGGGGTTATACAAGTTGAGTTGTTTAAGCTCAGTATCTGCAAAAGCCTCAAAAAACTCGACACCGCGATTGTTGCATAGGATCTCTGGCTCTCCAACAGTGTTTGCTACAATCTCACCTGCAAAGGCATAGTAAGACACCAGAACTTGAGCCATGGCTTTCTTGAGAACACCCACCATAAAAGCAAAACTCTTATCTGCCATTATTGGTTTTCTGTAACAAAAGAAAACGCCCACGTCTACTGGAGGGAGAAGCAAGTCTAGATTGGAGAGTGGCAACCAATGTTCTTGCATTGGCAGCACTGCGGCCACCACCTCCTTCTTCTTCACTGTGACCGTGAACACGTCATCCCGACATGCTTCTTCAGAGCCCATATCTTTCTCTAGTCTATTTGCTAGAACTACTATGTTTCGTGGAATAATTTCAATTCGTAGGTACTTTCGGAAAAATCAGGGTATCAATTTATAGACAAAAAAAAATTATAAAAATATATAAAGTGATTAATTTTTTTAATGTATCAGACATAATTATTAGATATATGTAATGTATAAGATTTTATTTTTATTATGTAAAACACTTATTATATATATAATACATCTAACTATTGGATATAATACATTTAAAGTGGATAAAAAATTTTACATTAAAGCTCCGTTTATTTGCGGAAAATATTTTGTCTTTAGAAAATATTTTTTAGAGAAAATATTTTACAAATAAAATATTTTTCTATATTTTGTTGCAACACTACAAAAAATAATAAATGAAGAAAAAATACATTGAAAAATAAAAAGAAAGACAATAAATGAAGAGGGAAGAGAGAAGGCATTATAAAAGGTATTGAAAAATATTTTTTCATCCTTGAAATAAGAAAATATTATCCCTTATTTTGAAATAATTTTCCTTTGACTAGTACGTTATTTTTCTTTAACTTATTTTTCTTAGATAATTCAAACACTAAAAAATAAAAAAAAAATATTTTTCATAAACAAACAGAGAAATTAACTTTTTAAATTAGTTTAGTGGCATAAAATTTTACTATTTATATATGAGAAATATTTTTTTGTTGATAGTGGAAATTTTTATATTTGAATTTTCTATAGTGGAAAGTTCTATATTTGAATTTTTATCATAGAATAAAATTTTTTTAGATAAGTAATAGAATATGGATATAAAATAATTTTGTATGGTGATATAAAAATTCTTTATAGTTGAAAAAAAATTAAAAAGAAAAAGCACACCAACAAATATATTATCTACTAAAAAGACCATCTAAAACCATATTGACTTTAATTTTGTCATGGTTATTGTTTTCGTTTTAACAAATGTTGGTTTTACTTTTGTAATGCAACTGGATGCTAAATTAAAATTATTTATATTTCATATAGGTTTTTTTTTTTTTTTTTTAAATCAAAGTTGGAATCAGTTGAGTGTTGGTAGTTTCCTGGCCAATATGACCTAGTGGCGTAAGGCCTCTCGAGGGAGTGGGTTGAAATCCCAGCCCTCTAGTGATGGGGTAAAAAGAAACGGTGGGAAAAAAAAAAGAGTGGTGATAGTTAGTTGTTTTATTATTATTTTTTTTTATCTTCTCCAAAGTGAAACTCCCTCAGTTCAGGACTTAATGAATTAATACGAACAGAGAAATTATTTTTTTTCCCTTTCTTCTTAAGATCTTTTATGTGGTTGAACGAATGACTGACTGATATCTTGTCAGTATATATGATGGAAATTGTATGATAGAGAGAGAAGGCAACTGGAGTGGCCCACATGTACAGTGAAGTTAAGACATTGGTAGCTTTGAATTTTGGCTGAAAAAAAACATTTTTATTTTGAGCCGAACAATAAATTAAAACATTTAGCTCATGGGACAAATTACAATCATACATGGAGGAATGAGATAATTGTGTAGTAATTGTGCTAAAATGAGGCCACTCTTAATGCTCAAAAAAAAAAAAAAAAGACTATTCTTGTACGTCCGCAGCATCATGAAAATGGAAACTACAATAATATAAACAAATTATTTTCGTGAAATATTAATTTTCATTCTATTAATATTAATAATTATTTAATATAATTATATATATTACAATTCAAATATGAAATTTTATTATTTATTATAACTGTATATACCATGATTCAAATCTAAAATGTAATTTTAAACAATTGCAAAGGATTCTAATAGTATAAGCAAAATTTTTTAAATGCAATATATATAAGGCCAATCCTATAATTGACGCTCGTATTAAAAGAAATTGTATTTTGAGTTTTGGTATTTGTATTTTTTCTATTGAATTTTTAAACTATGAGTAGGGGTGTGTTAAAATGACCAAAGGTAATTAACCAAGTCGGTTATATATATAATTTTAGTTTAGTTATAGTTATAAAAAGTATAAAAATTGGTTAATTGGTTCGGTTTCGATTTTAAAAATGAAAACTAAAAAACTGAACCGACTGAATATTTATGTATATATTATAAAATATTATATTAAATATATTAATTTAAAAAATATATGTTTAAATATTAAAATTATAAGAAAAAAATATTTTTAGTTATATTATATAATTGAATAAATTTTACAAAAAATATTAAATTAATAAATAAAAATTTTGAAATTATATTAAAATTAAAATTAATAAACCTATTAATCGAACTGAACTCAATTAGTTCAGTTCGGTTATTGTATTTATTCGTTTTGATTTCTTTTTTTTTAATTTTTTTAATTAATCGATTTTGTTCGTGCAGTTCAATTTTATAGCTAAACCAACTAATACTCACACCAAACTATAAGACGTATAATAAAATATCTAATTTAAGATTTATATTTAAAAAAATTTTAATTCTAATACTTTTTATTTTTAATCAATTAAATTTCTAATTTTAATAATTAATACAACAAATTCAAATATATTCAAACCCATTTGCTTCTCAACTTCCTTATTCCACGATGGCCTTTGTTTTTTCCGTTTTCATATTATCCGTGTGGACTAATGTCAACTAATGAATTAGTTGTACCGCAATGTTAGCCAAACAACTATATTCAACAACTCAATTTGACTTGATTAGAACTTAAAAAAACTAAACCACAGTGTTAGCAAACCCACTTGCCTTGCCTATTCAACCTCCTCTCTTTTTTTTTTCCTAGCGCACTTGTGAGAACTCAAACCAACCCACTTGTTGCTTATTCAACCTCGTGTCTTGTTTTCCTTCTAGCGCACTTGCGAGAACTTAAACCAGACGCTAACTATTCAATATTAAAATGCGGAATTTGGTTTAACTCAATGTTCGGTACTCTATATTTTAGGCTCCAAATAACACACATTCCAATTTTTCTCATTTAATAAAGCAATTAGCACTAACAATGGGACGAAAAAAATATTGAATTAAATCGAAAGATATTAAAATCGTTTCAAATTGAATAATTTTATTTCCAAACCGAACTAAATCAATTTTTGTGATTAATTTAGTATAATATTAGATATTTATAAAAAATCAAACCGAAAACCGTATCGAACCATACCAATACCGTACAGAATTGAAAACTGAATATAGTACTAAATATTAATTTAATTAATAATATATAAAAATGAATAATAGTAGTGAGCTTAATTATTATTTGTACTAGCCCAAATTTCCTAGATAAAACAAAGAGAAATTTACACAAATATATAACTTTTGGGCTTTAGTAATCAGTAAAATACCTCATTTTTCATTAATTATATGAATACCCATTTTATTTTCAAAATTATCTTTTTTTAATTTTTTTATTTTTACCTCATTTGTATTTTCCTTATTTCCTAATTATTTTTTATTTTCTCTTCTCTTTTTTCTTTTTTCTTTTTATTTTAT